>VZTV01017117.1:0-45737 GCA_013400875.1 Anhinga rufa | reverse complement strand
GTACTTAAAGGGGGCTTATAAAAACAATGGGGACAAACTTTTTATCAGGACCTGTTGTGACAGGACAAGGTGTAATGGTTTTAAAGTAAAAGAGGCTAGATTTAGACTAGATATGAGGAAGAAATTTTTTACAGTGAGGGTGGTGAAACACTGGCCCAGGTTGCCCAGAGAGGTGGTAGATGCCCCATCCCTGGAAACATTCAAGGTCAGGTTGGACGGGGCTCTGAGCAACCTGGTCTAGTTGATTATGTCCTTGGTCACTGCAGGGAGGTTGTACTAGATGACCTTTAAAGGTCCCTTCCAACCCAAAGTATTCTATGAATCTATGAGTCTATGATTATGAATACTTCGACCTGTTGTCAAAGGGCATGAATTTCCAGATGGCTACAACAGCAGGGTTTGTGATTAAGGTCATATCTATGTCATGAAAACAAAGAAACACCAGCTGACTCCTTATGAAGCAACCTTCAAACTTATATCTGAGTGAGCTTCATGTGAATTATACCTAGAACTAGGATCAGTCAGGTATTTCACCATACTATTTTCAGATTTGATGTAATAGTGTTATATACCGCTGCACCTTGTGATAGTTGCTCATTCAGGGTTTTCAGTGCATTGCCCCTTCCTGCGCTGTAGTCATGCCCTGAAGTGGCCACTGACACTGGGTGTCACTACAGGGTTACATCGTTTGCCTCAGTTTTCAAGGTGACAATCTGGCCTAGTAAACCAGTTTAGTCATAATATTATGACAACTAGAAAACATATTTTCATTCAGAGTCCTACTTAAAGATAGGCCTTTTCTGTCTTAAAAGATCTCATTTAGCCAAGGCATGTAAACTAAGCTGCTCTGAAGATTTTACTGTTAGACAGCCAGTGTTATTCCAATATTTTATAAGCATTTCACAGCTCCTGTAAGACCCATGTTGAGTATTTTTCCATATTTCAGTGGAACTGAATATTTATTGTTTCCTTTTAGAAGTATTTTTGTTTCCATTGTTCCACACTATAGATGCTGTAACAATATGAACAAAACCATTTTCTTGTCTTTACATCGTTACAGTTTTAAGATTTTAGGTACACCTTCTGATGTGCATCAACAAACTTCCAACAGTGACCTAGCAATCACAGCTTTCCTTTATTCCAGAGATGTGAGAATAGGAGGACTGATAGCTACCTAATCACAACCCCAACCAATACAACCAGATGGACTGGTTTCACTGGCTTCCACAGCACAACTCCTAGCCCACAGCACTAACTGCGGACAATCTATCCCACTAAAAAGGCAGTGACAGAACAGGGTGGAAAGCAATCCAACCCATGTCTCACCTAGTTTTTCCAGCCCTGTGCTTAGACTTTCTTGATATTTTAGCTGGTTGCCTGAAAGTTCCCTCTGTGGTTATCATCTGTCACATGAAATGTTCAGAAGAGCTTGTCCTTGGGTAGCAGATGCTTCTGTTCCACCCTGAGCACCACAGTGACTGAAGTTTAGGTGGATAACCATTTACCTCCCAGAGGAGGAAGCAGTGGTAGCCATAGCACATCAAAGGGATTAAAGCACTTAGCAAAGGATTAGAAACATGATTCTAGACTCTCCTGAGGCTACTGTCTCCCAAATCCAGAGGAATATACCAGCCACAGCCATACAAGATGAGAAAATTCTCAGATTTGTCTAGGCAATTCAGATTGCCTGTTTTAGTGATTTCTTTGGTTTCTCCCAGATGATTGCCCTCTGACTGTTTACCATGTTATTGTTCCCTGCCCTTTGCTGAAAGTCATAAAAATAGAACATAGTATTATATTCAAAATGTTATGGACAAAAGGGAAGACACTATATATATAAAGAGAGAAGAATTTACTGTTAGTTGAATTAATGTTTGAACAGTCACATAGTCCAAATTATCCAATTAATGTAACAAAATCCATTAATAATTGTTAAACCAAACTCTTCTATGATCTAATCATTTCATTTGGCATGGCTTGCTCATGCAGTATTCCTCTAGCTCCTTGGGTTGATAGTTACAGTCCTCCTTAAATAGAAAGAGGGGAAACTACAAGTTGTGAGCAACCCGAGATCTTTGCTGGGAGTATGATGTTCATGGCTGTGGGAGTTTCTTCCTTTTCTATCCTGAGGTATACTTGGAGCTATATCTATGTTTTCTTATCACAGCCTGCCTCCTTCTCACTGGTTCCCTGCTGAAGTCCGAATGTTGCCTCCCCCAGCCTCAACTGACATCAAGAGATGTTACATGCAAGGCAGTGCTGCCCCAGGTTTGACAGACCTTTACTGTTCATGGTGTTCACAGAGCTTCAGCTCACACAAAGGTGAGACAATAGTCACTTGGCCACTTGGCAATCGTTAAAGCAATCTGAAACCGTGCCAAGAGAAACCCACACATGTCCTGACACCCTGCACTGTCAACCCAGTCCAACACCTTTGGCCATTTACCAGTAATGGAAAATTCTTGTTTTCTGAGCTATAGCAGCAAATGTTCTGACCTCCTTCCCTTCCCTTTCCTCCTCTCTTTTCTACTTAAAAGATCACCTCAATTTGTTAAGTGTAGTTGCCTCCAGACATGTATACCAGTGCTGGATGCAAGGTCCATTTATGCTATATTGCTCCTCCTCATGATTTGCAAATCACAGAAATTTGTAGAAGACAGCAGGGAGTCTAGCAGGGAAGCCTTGTGATTGTCAAGGAAACAAATCACGCATTTTTGAACTAAAAACACAAAGCTCTATCAGATCTTCCCTTCTTCCTGCAACTGGGCAGATGGGGTGGGAAAGTGTACAGACAGTTTTAATTACAGCTGTACTGGAAATTTATTTCCCTAGTTGGTATTCTGAGCCTGAAAAAAAAAATTGCTAGAGGAACTTGATCATCTAGACTGTGTTGTAGGTCAGTTCTGTTTCTTTATAACAATCCTCTCTGACTTAAATCTTGAAATTTGAAAATTTATCTAATGCAGTTTTGTCTGTCTTCTCTTCTGTTGAGATCACTGATGAGAGAGAGTGAAGAAGCAATCTCTTTTATAGCATACTTTTTGATAACGCATTACCAGATTTCTGTCTTTATGAAGAATAGACAGGAATGATACCTTCAAGTAGGTTATAAATGTCTTAAAAAGACCTTTCCACAATGTGGTAAGTACTGGGTAATGCAAATAGAATTGTTCTTGGATACAAAATTAATCACGAAATTCATAGGGCTGCTATTCCTTTGTCATCTGCATTCTTTTTAAAGACAGCAATTTGTGCAACATTCTGATGCACAAAATTTTCTAATTTTCATTTTATCCTAATTCTGTAAGTGTAGGAACATATATCTCTCTGGAGATATCTGCAACTAGTATCTAGACGCATAAAAATGGTATATTAAGAGAAAAATAATGTTGAAATGGTTCACTGATTAAACAAAAATCAGTTGTATTACCTTCAAAATAATACAGGCTTCAGGAAACAAATTTATAGGCAGAACAGAAAAATAATTGTTTTTATTCTAAATGACTGGTTTAGGATTTGTTCATTTTTTATAAACTAACTGGAATTTAAAAAATTAATTTGCTCCAGAGGTCATTGATATTTTCGCATTAGGAAGTGCAGAAGAGCTCAAGTAAATGTTAATATTGTATTAGATACCCAAACACCTCATCAAATCAAACAGTGTTCTTAGAACAATTAACTAGCTAGCTAGCTAGCTTATTACGAGTAACATGTCCCATAGACATGTTTCCACTAAACATGACAGAGATATAATTGACCACACTAATTTCTTAAAAATAATAACTGCACTTTGAAGAAAGCCTAACGAACTGAAAATCAGTACTGAAAGATTAACAAAACTCCAGTCTTCCTAAATGAGACATTTGTCAGCTGTTGCCACTTTTCTCTGCTTAATTTAGCACAAATTGTTATTTCAGGATGTCATGATTGCTGTGGAGTGGTTTATTATTTCAATCACTGTGGTGTTTGAATAAAATACTCCAAATCTGGAGAACGTATATTCACTGGATGCATACATGGTGTCAGATGTTTGTGAATTACAAGTAAGCAACAGAGACTGACACTGACTTGTGAACGGATTGTGAATCCCTGAATGAACTACTGAATATCTTCAAAACCCAAATGAAGATCTTAGTCATCAATTATCTGTAATATTCCTTGTAACGACCCAGTAAAATATGCCATCAAGGTTTTTATTGCTGCCTAAAACTGTGGCTTCAGGAGAAGGGTGGGGGAAGAAACTCTGACACCCCCCTGAAATACAACCACAGGAGCTGGAACTTGCAGCCAACATCTTTGTTCCTGTTGATTTATTTTCATAAAGTTCAACAGTAAAAAGGTTTACATCTAAATGAACAATTGAGAATACTCAAGTTACCTTGGCTTTGGACAGTAAAAGATTAAACATGGAAATCTATGCTATTTCAAAACTGTAATATATTTAATGGCCTTTTGTCCTTCTGTTGCATTGTAGAGGCAATTTTACATTCGATTTGTCTTTCCTTCAGTGGAATTATAAAAGTGTAACTGGCTCCTCATCCTTCCCCCAAGACATAAATGACTTAGCCTTTTAGTCACTATTTAAAGAATTCATCCAGTACTCCACATCTTAGGATTTTATATATACAATGTCACTATTTATACTCCAGAACATTTCTAGTCGACGTCCCATGAGGATATACTACACTCAAAGCTACCTCAGACCCCAGGCACAAGGGCAAGCATTCCATTGCATGGACACAGCAGAGCTGTTTCCTTGCACATCATCTTCTCTAATACGTTTGGGTGCTGAGACTGAGCAAGCTCGGCAGACGAACACACCCTACTCTTCACTTTTTTTATGGGTCTCTTCACCAAACCGTGGGGGCAAAACAGGGCTGGATGCCCAAGCAGCAAAGAATTACAGAAACTGCCTTAATCCCATCTAATTGCAGATGGATACAAAGTGGGCGTCTATACCTCAGTCAGCTATTTAGATCTCTACTACAGTGAATGGAGACCTAGATCTCACTTTAATGGCCTAAAACAGATGTCAGCAGAGGTCCATCAGTGTTAAACCAGTGCCATCAGGTATGCCCTGAGATATCTGCATGGTGGCAGATGATACAATCTGAACACCTCTGGATCAGCCTAGAAGCTAGGCAAAATGCCCACAGGCATCCCAGTTTGTACTAGATGCCCCTGTTCAGGCAACTGAACGGAGCTTCTAGTCAATACAGTCAATAAAATTTAGAACACTATCCATCTCACCAAGTATAGGTGTCTACTTGAGGAAGAGATTGCACATTAAACTCCATACTGAGTGCACTGAACAGCTTGCCCCTGACTGCAAAGGGAACGCAAGGGGTCTCTTGCAGCCACAGTCACTACAGAGCTGAGCTCACCCAGAATTCTATCTCATTTGAAAAATACACATACATTTATGAAAGACAGTACCTATGACAATGATAAAACAAAATGCTAGACCATTTCAGCATTGCAAACAACTGTTCTTATGCTAAAAAAAAAGTAATTATAATTGCGTTTATGCATTTTCTTAGCAATTTTGGCCAAATTATACATCTGTTTTGTACACAGAGTTCATATGGGTTATTTGCCAATTACAGTCTCCTTTGAAAATCTTTGATTTCACCTATACTGGATCCATAGATTCTCCTCCTGTTATTTAATCTAGCCACCAGGGTTTCTCTCTCTCCCAGGATAAAGTACTGTTGGTGTCTAGGCAACACATTTTGGGAATGATTACCTCCCTGCCTCATGACTTTTACACAGCATTGCAGTAACCATTTTTTAGGTTTCCCATCCTCTGATGACTAAAATATGGGCCCAACTGATTTTCTTGACAGCAGTGTATAATTCTGAAGGAATATTAAGAAAATGCATAATAATTATATGATAAAAAGAAAATAAATTTATAGGGAAGAAGATAAATAGTGTTGTACTAAGTCAATATGTCATGCAAACAAAACAAAAAGGCAAATTCCAAATTACAAATTGATAACATTTTCTATTACTATGTCATTATTAATTTTTTAATTATTGAAAATTATTAATTTAAAATATAAATAATTATTATTTCTTTGGAAATAAGCACTCCAAAGCTATGATAATACAGCCAACACAGAGCTTTCATTCGTAAAATGGTTTATAGGAGGGAATTATTATTTTTAAGGCATAAACTCTTTCTACCAGCCTTAAAAATCCAGACAAAGTGAAATTTAGGTTAAATATCTCAGCATTAATGACAGGAGAGCAAAGCTTGAGAGAGAAAAACAAAGGAAGGAATGCAGGAAGGATATTATGTTAAAAAAGTATTTTTTAAATTAGTTTTGTGGCATCTTGTAGTATTATGAGCTATTTTAAATGCAACTGTGAGCTTTATCCCCCCTTCATCTTTTATAGTGTACTCTCAGATCTGAAGGATACCCGGTCATTTCAAGTGAAAAATAGAATTTCCAATATATTTGTATTTTATACCAACACTGGAAAGGTTTGATTTTCATTGTGACATATAACAAAACCAAACTTTGAAACCATAGAACGGCAAACAAAATAATACAAACTCATGATTCCCAAGATCTGTCACCTACTTATATACTCCCTAATATATATCCTTCTATACCAATTATTTTTTTGAGATTAAATACTTTATTCCATAATTAAGACACAGCTCTCCTGTCAAGTATTTTATATATTTTTCATTATATTGTTTTATCTGCCTTTCACAGCAGGATGAATCTTCTTTTTCTACAACATGCTCATATCCCCTTACTGTTAGGGAAACTGTGTGCTGCTGAATTATGAACAAAAGAAAGTGTAATTTTATGGTTAGTTTTTAAAAAACTGGAGAGTACCATTTCTATAATTTATAATACATAAGTTGCCATAAATTAATACCTGAGCATTAGATTGCTTGTTTGGGGCGAACTATTACATCACATACTTTCTGAAGTCAATTCTCTAGGGCTGAAAGGATAAGGCTATACATGGATCCCAGTTAGGAATCAAAATTTTGCCTCTTCCCATGGTCATCTGTTTTGAATTCCTGCCTGTGAGTATATTTTCATGTGGTTTTCAGCAAGCAGAGTACAGCAGCATTCTCTTTCAGATTGTTCTAAGTGTTAACAACTGACATAGAAATACAGTTGTTTTGAACTATTTACAGGATGGACCAAGTCCACCATCTGATTGTCTTCTCCATCCCACATGACAAATTCCATAAACTGCATTTCTGTTATTTTGGACTTCCACTGATGAGTCAGTTTTACATAATCTGTAAAACAGAAGAAGTCATATTGAAGAAACTCTCTGAACAAATGGCATGGCTGTGGTTGACTGTGCTCTGCCTCAGAAAAAAACATGTCCACTTATTCAATTTCTTATGGAAAAGTAAAGATCATGTTCCAAGAAAAAAAGAAAATGAGGACCTGACAAGATGCATTAGAACTGTCCTCCATTCCACCAGAACAAAGGAGGAGTGCCACACACAATGAGCACTTCAGTTTGCAAAGGATAAATCCACTGATCACTTGGAACATGATTTAATAAGCTTTCAGAGCTTGATAATAATACAATGCAGAAATGTCAAATCAAATTACTGTTACGCAGTAAAAGGAAGTTTAACATTTTGCTTAGATGATTATCTTTCGGTAAAAAAACTACTTTAGGGAAGTAGAAGCTAGTAGCTTTTAAAGAAAGCTATTAGTTCTAAAGAGAATCTTTTGGAGGACTTCTGCACAGAGGATTTGATATTTTTATTTTAAAATATTATGAGGGAAGCTTGGGGGAAAACAAACAAAAAAAACAACCAACAAAAAAAACCAGCTAAAGTCTACAGAAGACTACGTAACTGCTATCGTGGAAATATTATCAAAACAGTAATATAAACAATTAATAAGCTAATGTTGACAGCAGTTATTTCTAAATGAGCATGCAAAAATACAACTGAAATTTCTAAGTTAAACTTCATATAAATATTTAACTCAACTTCAAAATGCTCGAACACATAAACACATCTTCCATAATTAATACCAGTGGGTTTTAAAAGGCTAGGGATTTGTGCTTTTGTTGGGATGTTTTATTAATAATTTTGCAAATTTGTACTGGATTTACAGACTATGTATAGGAATCCCAACCTGTATTCCATTGTACCTTGGTCACTAATAGCTTTTCCTTCCTCTTTTCACTCTGAACCAAGATCCCTACTCATTTCTGTTCATGCAATCACATGAGGGTCATCATCTATGTATTCATTAAGATATACAAGCAAATCAGCACCGGCCAAAGGTAGAGACTGTGGCTAGCTAAGCTTAGACTCTACAAGGTAGCCACCTGCACTTGCAAGTGCCCCAATCTCCATTGTAGTCAATGGTAAAAACAGGTACTTTAAAGGCTAAATTTAATCTTGCCCATGTCAGATGTTTACGCCAGGATGAGGCAAAGTACTAGAAGTTCTTTTTTTTTTTTTCCCACTGACTGCAAAGGGAATTCCAGGCAACCAGCTGAGATGGAGACACATGCAATGGATACTCCTACATCTGGTAATGTGAATCTCACTCAATAGTTTATTTTATACACCATAACTTACATAAATTGAATTAAATTATGAATACTTTTTGTTTTCCAAATAAAAATGTATGGAATTTGTACATGGAAGATTGTGTCATGAGAGACACACAGAGAAGTTCTTTCAATAACAATACTTACGTTGCATCCAGCTTGTAGCGTCTCTCCAGACCGCCCCACACTACACAATACAGGAAGACCTTGAGAGATGGGAGAGTTTTTAATGCAGGGTCACCAAGCTAATCGGGGCTGATGCACCTGCCCTGTGAGAAGAAGCTGAGGGACAGGGCTTGTTCAGCCTAGAGGAGAGACAGCTTCTGGGAAATGTAACAGCAATATCCCAGTACCTATGAGGAGATTATTGGTAAGATGGTGCCAGACTCCCCACAGAAGTGCCTGGTGAGAAAGTGAGGGGCAGTGGGCATAAGTTGAAAGAGGAGAGCTTTAGACTGGATGCAGGGAGAAACTTTTTCACCAAGCCTGCCAGGGAGTGGCATAGATTGCCCAGAGAGGTTGTGCATGCTTGGAGGGTTTCCAGACCAACTGAATAAAGCCTTGAGCAGCCTGGTCTGATTTCACAGCTGACCCTGCTTTAAGCAAGAGGTTGGACTAGATGAAACTTTGAGGTTCCTTTCAACCCAAACTATCCTATGATTTTAAATGGTGAGTTTTCATTGTGACAGGCCTAACACATACATTTCTGGATCCATGTAGCTGAAGAAGACACTTATGTTATAAAAAAAGTCAGTAAAGTCTTAGCTAGGATGTGTCTTTCTGAACCAGACATTTTTGATGCACAACAAGCCTGTCAGTATCATTGGTCCAGACATGATTACAACATATTCAGGACTTACAGATTCTTTTGTAGCACATCCTCTTTCCTGATGCAGGGATGAGAGATTAGCTCACTAATTACAACCTTAAAAATAATGCTACCCTAAATGTCTTCTCTTGCAAATATCTAGAATTATATATATTACAAACTTTAATCAGGTAGGTATTCTGAAAGCTTCTGAATGATGAAAGCTAAATGAATGCCCCATGCAAGATCAAAATATGCACTATAAAATGCGAAATTCTGAGGAGGAAACAGTGTTTTCAGCAGTGTTTTCAGACACAAGAATTCGTAAGTAAAAGATGTTAGGAAAAATAAAAGCAGTGACCAAAATTTAATAGGAGACCAGTCTCTTCACTGCTTTATGCCATGTACAAAATGGAAGCACATTTGGGAAAATACACTGATTTGGCAGCACTTAAGATCTAGTTTGCATTCATGTCGTGTAAGTATAACTGATTAAACAGAGAGCAATTGAACAGGTTATAGCAGCAATCAATTTTTCATTTTTACAGTATATGTGAACAAGGTGCAAAAGAACTAACTTTCCAGAAAGCAATGCTAACATAACCCTAGCTGTTTGAAAGACTGGTAGTATTAAATTGACATAATGGTCAAAGAAAGATTCAACTGCTTAATATATAAAATAATTCAGATTTGTTTTCATTTCTTAAGAGAAAGAGAATCTACACAGTTGTGGAACTGTTTACTTTCCAAAATGTCTGATGTTATAAGCACCTCCAAACTCAAAACTTTTACATCCAAAGTTTCTGTAAGAGCAAATGACCTTACAGAAAATTACATGCAAGTTTGTTTCATTCTGGGCAAGGCAGAACTCTATTTACGACTGGTGAGAAGATAACACTGGTGAGTAATACAATTTATTTCAATGGGACCATCCATAAGTAAAGAATTTGCAATCTAGTATTGGGGGGGCAGATAATATTTTCCATTTTAAAGATCACTTATTTTTTCAGCCACAGCATACCTAAGGACTACAGTCTCACTGTGATAGGCACTCATTAAAAACAAATACATATACTAAAAGTTATTCAGAAAAGAGACTGTCAAAGACATGAGATGTAACAAGGAATAAAAAGAACAGACAAGAGAATATAATGTCACAACAAAATTCCTTAAAATTTAAGCTTTTTAATAAACTATGCTCTGTATTTCCTCCCAGAGATGGATTTCCAAACATAACTTTTTCTTCTTTTATGAAGAAACCCTTAAAATACACAGAAACACTGATGCTAATGGGAAAAGAGGAACCTCCAGCAGTAGAAATCTCAGTAAAGATGCATTCCTATCAGCTGTGATAAGAATGAAGAACACTCACCCTCCTTGGATACAACCCTAATAAAACAAAGCACAGCTCTGCAAGTTGTAGCCCTGCAAATCTGATTTTTCAAAGTAAGAATAATTATGATATTAAGGCTTCTAAATTTTGGTACATATTTAAAGCAAGTTCAAGGTCCTGCCCCTGGGGAGGAACAATCCCAGGCACCAGTACAGGTTGGGGGCTGACCTGCTGGAAAGCAGCTCTGCTGAGAAGGAGCTGGGAGTGCTGGTGGGCAGCAAGTGACCCTGAGCCAGCACTGTGCCCTCGGGGCCAAGAAGGCCAATGGTATCCTGGGCTGCATTAAAAGGATTGTGGCCAGCAGGTCGAGGGAGGTCATCCTGCCCCTCTGCTCTGCCCTGGTAAGGCTGCATTTGGAGTGCTGTGTCCAGTTCTGGGCCCCCCAGTTCCAGAAGGACAGGGAGCTGCTTGAGCAAGTCCAGAGGGGAGCCACAAGGATAATCAGGAGACTGGAGCATCTCCCTTATGAGGAAAGGCTGAGAGACCTGGGTTTGTTCAGCCTGGAGAAGAGAAGACTGAGGGGGGATCTCATCAATACTTATAAGTATCTGAAGGGTGGGTGTCAGGAAGATGAGACTGGACTCTTCAATGGCACCCGATGACAGGACAAGGGGCAACGGGCACAAGTTGGAACACAGGAAGTTCCACCTGAATATGAGAAAAAACTCCTTTGCTGTGCGGGTGCCAGAGCAGTGGCCCAGGCTGCCCAGAGAGGCTGTGGAGTCTCCTTCCCTGGAGACATTCACACCCTGCCTGGACGCGGTCCTGTGCCCCTGCTCTGGGTGTGCTGCTCACGCAGGGGGGTTGGAGAAGACGATCTCTCGAGGTCCCTTCCAACCCCTGCCATTCTGTTCTGTGATTCTGTGATCCCATCCATCTCTTTCAGAGGAGAACAAGGACTCTATCCACAAGTTGTCTAATTGTTTTTTTTATCTTATTTATATGATGGATAAATAACACAGCATTTTCTGTGAAGGAGTTACACAGTTTCATTATCAAATGTAAAACAAAGAAAGAAAAAAAACCTCTTAATTTTACACTTCTTGCCTAATGATTTATTTTGTTGTTCTCCAATACCTGGGTTCTGAGTAAAATAATTGCTGAGTTTGTGTTCTCACATAATTTCTGATTTTACATAACTCTCATAACAGTTATGAACAGTCTCTTTTCCAAGATGAAACATCCTAGTGAATTTAATCTTTCCTTGCACAGAAGTATTCCTAATCCTTTTGAGTCACTAGTCACTTCGCCATTTCCTTACTAGGTGCTTACTAGAATAACCTTTTTTTGAGATTGGGAATAGTTCTAGAAGAATTCAAGATATGGGTGTAATATGAAATTACAGAGGAGCATAATGCATTTTTGTTTTGTTCTTCACTCCTCTCCTAGGATTCTATTTAATTTTTTGACTCCTGAACACAGAGTTTACTTTTTCAAAGACCCTTCTGTGAGGACTCCAAGATATTTCTCTGCAATGCAAAATCTAAGTCAAAGCTGACCATTTGGTGGGGGTGGGGGTGGTTGTGGAAATACACAACCATACACACACATTTAGTTAATCATTTGACTAACTGAGGTTATTTCATTCATAAAAAAAAAAAAAAAGAATTTAATCTGTGCTTTTACCTTCCATTCACCCAGCATTCTCATGTCCTTCAGCTATTTTCCTCCTATAGCTCCCTGCGTCCAGTCAGGTTTTGAATATCTCCAAGGAGGGAAACTCCGCAACCTCTCTGGGCAACCTGTGCCAGTGTTTGACCGCTCTCACGGTTAGAAGGGGAGGGGCGGGGAAGGCACTTTTTCTTACATTCAGATGGAATTTAATGTGTTTTAATTTGTGCCCATTGCCTCTCGTCTTGTCAGTAGGCACCACTCAGAAAAGCCTGGCTCCACCTTCTTCACACCCTCCCATCAGGTACTCATACACACTGATAAGATCCCCTTGAACCTTCTCTTCTCCAGACTGAGCAAATCCAAGCTGTCTAAGCCTCTCTTCATATGAAAGATGCTTCAGCTTTAGACCTTAGCTCTTTCCTGGTTTTATCCATTTTCTTTCCCCCTCCAAAAAAAAGTCACTCTCCTGTAGGCTTTCTTCTCTACTATTTGGTTTCCTAGACATGCACTTAAATTTCCAGACAAGCATGCTTCTTCCTCTCCTAAATACTGTGACCACAGCATTGCTAAGACTGATACCACACTGAGACAATGGGGCAGACTCTGCTTCCCTCTCTCCGCTAATAGTGACAGGAAAAAGTGGAACTGCCTATATGAAGAGAGGCTGACCAGCCACTATGGCCAATCACTTATTTAAACTAATCACATCTGTAAGGCCCCTACTACAGAAGTTAATTTTACTTTCTTTACTTCTGCTATGAAGTCAAAGGGCTTAATCAATCCTCAGATGCTTTGGCATAGTACAAAGTCTCAACATGAGTTTAAATCTGATACCATCTGGTAAACTGCAAAAAGGAATTACAAAACCAAGAACCACATCTGACTTGAAAGATATAAAAAGTTCCCCTTCAATATACCCCTAAAAGTAAGGCTATACCAGAAACATCAAAGATGTTCGCACAAAAAGCTCATGCCAGCATGAAAAGCTGTTTAATGACAGAATTCATTAATTAATCCAACAAGCAAGCACTGTACTGTCAAATCACTGTTTTGCCAGACCAGCCCCAGCAAAAGAAGACCCTTGAATATGGACATTTTTTCCTTGGATTACACTGGGAAGAGATTACCAGAGCATGATCCTGAAGTTACCCTTTATTAAAAAACAGACAAACAAACAAAAAAAAAAAAAGGAAAAAGTTATATATCTCTTAGCTACTCAGTTTTATGGAGTTAGCTGAGCATCTCTCTTATGATCTCTCTTTTTAATTCATGCACAGTAATATAGTCCTTCATACTAAGATAAATTGATAAAATGCAGAGATTTTTGTCCTTGATCATATCTCAAAGAAGCATCTCTGTTTCTCCAAAAGAAATTAAACCAAGCTTTCTGACTTTTTAGCTTCTGGGATGGGCAATTTATATTTGCAATTATGATCAAAGTCTGCATTTCCTTTCCAATGAAGAGCAGACAATTGCTCTCCTACGACTCAAGCTCATTAACACTTCCCCAGAACTCAGAGCCAGACTGTGGAACCAATGCACGGATAATAGTGCAGCTCAAGAGGAAAGTGCTCATCTGGAGGGTATATATGGCTTATTGGTAAGACTTCCAAGCATCTCACAGTCTTTATTCTGACTTGGGAAGTGTCAATTCTCACATTTTCTCTGGATAATACTGGAGCAGACGGAGGTTATATAAGAATGCATTGATAAAGACTGGCGGAAGAGAAAAGCTGAGATGAGACCAAGTCTAACGAAACTGCATAAAATAACATCAGCAGGTGCTTACGCTCCACTTCACCCTCTCATCAGGCAAGCACATGACAGAACTTTGTTTACTGATTTGCAGCTTCTCAAGGCCAGGAAACAGGCAATTAATTTAACCCAATGCAGCTTAAATTTATATGCTTCCTAACATCTCCTTAGAATACAAGCTATGCCAATTAGCATACCCTAAACGCTGGATGAGAAGAAGTAAACACTGAAGTAGTTAAGAACTTAAGTGGTCATAAAGAAATGTGTAAAAAGACACCCAGTTTAAAACATCTGCTTTATCAAGTCTCTCCATTTTTAAAATATATTTTCATTCTCTTTTCAAATTTCTCTTTTTAAGATGCCATCAGCTGCAGCCAGAGGTTGTGCAGGTCTTGGAGGTTTTCCAGACAAGTCTGGATAAAGTCCTGAATAACCTAGTCTGACTTCAGAGCTGACCGTGCTCTGAGCAGGAGGTTGGACAACGTAACCTCTTGAGATTACTTCCAACCTGATGCATTCACATTAGAATGAATACGGCACTTTATAAAAGGTATTGTTTCTGCCTCTACTGAGAAAAAGTCGTTAAAAAAAAGTGTTCATTACTGCTGTGTGGGTCATACATCTATTTATTGAGTCAAGTTTATCATATCAAACAAATTGTGATTATGAAGGAAGCAGTGCTTTAATTGCACTTTCAAAGAAATCATTATTCAGCTACAGCACAAGTGACAGTAGTGTTTATCACCAGAGGAAAAGTGATAGCAGCGTTCCAAACAAGTTATTTTACCTATTTGCTGAATAAAAGATATTAATAAAAAGGAAGCGTTAATTGCTGAAAGACTGTTCGCAAAAATGGTGTTTCCTAGTGCAGACTCAAGGCTACTGCGACACCGGACTGCATGCAAATGATGGCAGGATCTTCAGAGTAAGATTCACAACAGCCCACATGAAAAGATAAAGCAGCTTACAGAAGGCACCAGATCAAGCTAGGTTTTCCTGAAATCCTACAGTCAAATACCTAATTCTAGGCTTTAGGAAAGCAGGACCACTTTGCCAGAAGCAGCAGCAAAACAAGAGTAATATATATTAGGTCTAAATAAATGTAGCAGGATTTTAGATAGCATGACAAGGGGCTAACAGATTTATGCTTGCACTGCCTGCGCTATGAGCATGAGATAGCTTTAGTTCAGATGCTACAGAACCATGTCATTATCACAGTATGCCCCAGCAGGGAAATAGGTCAAACTTCCTCAAGCATGGAGCAGCACTTAAGATGAATGACTTCAAGTCTGGAGATGTCTTTGGACTGCTCAGGGAATGAGACAGTACAGCTGGTATCCATTTGTATATGTTCCTATAGCTATGTCCTTTGTGGTCTAGTGACTAGGACATATACTGCTCCTACAATACAGAGGGAAATTCCAGTGGTTTAGGTTGTCATGCAGTAAATGGCTGGTAAGTAATTGGTAAACAGTAAATCGCTGGTACTTTCTAACAGGTATATAGCAATATCTAGGACCAACTACTTCTATCTCTACATATGTGAAAAGCACAAGTCAGACCAAAATTTCAGTTTAACTGCTTTCTGTGACTGTAAGCAAATGATATTGGAGGACTATCTTCTAAATGTTTGGGCGAAGGTCCTTTCCAACTTGCACCACCCTATGAGAAGAGGTGAGGTATGCAGCCCTCCCCACACCAGGCATGGAAAACTGCTTGATAGTCTTGAGAGCTGTGTCCATTAACAGATTCTCAGCCTGAAACATTTTGCCATGCTGTATAAGGTCTTTTTGCTGTGTCACAGAACAGCACAATCAGACACTTCCCCTTCTATACAGAGAAACTAATTTTTCATAGACCCTAGCAAAGCTACTTAAAAGCTTAATACTAAACTTTTCAGAAGTGATTCCTGAGATCTGGGTGCCAAACAGAAACCGTAACAGATGCAAAGAAGCTGACTCCTGAGTATTAGGCGGGGTCACCCCCTGGAAATGTGCTCTGGTGAATTGAGACGATACTGAGAATTTCTGTGCTCCTACTGTCAAGTCAAAAATAGGCAGTGTGCTGATGTACTTCAGAGTGTACTGATGTGGTAGCCAAAACACAACATACTTAACATAACATAACAGCTGTTATGCCCCTCTGAAGCACAGTTACCAGGCATAATTTATAGCAAAACCCGTAATCTGTGCCAGAACTTCAGTGTCAGAAGTTTTAATGAGACAACTAGGAGCCTCCAATTCCTCTTAATGGGCAGAGCTCAAATTAAATCCAATACTCGGGTCATATCCCTCTCTTCCACCTAGAACAACCCCTCCCCTCTGTAGTCCTGTCCAACATCTGGAGCGCTATGCCTCCTTCTCATTAGCCCCTTCCCTCTACAACTCTTCCTGAGAGCAGTGATATCCTCCCACCCCCTCTAACCACCAGCTCATACCTGTATTCTGTAACTCATCCTGGGTAGCTAATCAAAACATTTAATTTCTTTAACTGCTATAAATCCAATTTCATCTTGCATTCAGTTAGGAACGCGAGGTATGGCTTTGTGTTACCGCTAAAAAAATTACATTCAAGTGGCTTCATCCTCTCTCCCAGAAACACATGCATCTTGCCCTATTCTAATTCCATTTTAGTCAGCTCCATGTACATTGCTTTTAAGGCTTTCACAACACTGAGTAACTGTTAGGGAAAATAACCAGAGAGTGCAAAGAACACAAAGTCTAGAAGAATCTAATTATAGCATTAAAACTGACAAAATAGGATGTGTTCATTTGTGAGGTGACCTGTACAGATTTCCTCTGTGAGTTCCCCACGACGTTACTTGCATACAACTGCATAGCAGGTGGGCAGAGACAAACAGCAAAGATACTGTCTTGATAAATCAGTGAAGCTGAGTCAGTATCGAGTATTTACTATTTGGCAGAAAGCAGAAAGCTGGTTTACACCTCTGAGAAAGTAAAGAAAAAGCATTAGCAGAGGTGATATAGTCTAGGACAGCAAATTTAGCATGGGTAGCACAGACTGGAAGGTGCTGGACTCAACCTATTCATTATGTGCATGAATTCAGAAGCACTAATAGCAGAAACCTTTTGGAGATATGTTTCTCAGCAAAAAAGGTTCCCAACCCTGTATTTTCTTTATTTTCTTCTTATTTTTATTCACAGGCTGTTTTTTTTTTGTTTGTTTTGTTGTTTTTTTAAAAAGATCTCTCTTTGTTCCCTTGTTTGACAAGCTACACTGTAAGTAAGGAGCATCCACTTTTCACCTACAGCAGGGCTCCGGGGCTCTTCAGTTCAAACAATCTGTCACAGGTTGTTGCATTAGAGCCATGAGATGCCTGGCAAGCAAATAAAGGTCACACTTCACCATGAAATATTTATAAGAAACATACCTGCAGCATAAACCTTGCACTGAATATGCATCCTAGAAAGAGGACGTGGCTTCCCCTCATAGGCTGCAATGTAATGATTTTAGGCCACCGCTATCAGGCTGCTTACTTATAACCAATGCAAAGCAACCTCAGAATGGATATATAAAGGGACTCTTCACAGACACAACCATGGATGGTGACTCATGCCGAAATTAAACCTGATCCAGAGCACACAGTCCCTGGACTGCACTCATCCACCCTCTGAAACCGCTTGAACAGTTTCTGGAGTGGGTTTGACCTGTGCCACTCTCAAACCATTCCCAGGCAAAGCGAGGGATCGCTCTCAATACACACTGCAAATTTAACTACTACATTTTAGAGGGTAAAAGAGTTTTAATGGCAAGGACAGAAGCTCCTCTGTGGATGGCCTCAGCTGCACAACACAGTATAGGCACAGTTAATTACAGCATAGCATGAGATCAACTGTCTTACACCAATTTGTCTCCCCACATAAACCATTTTGGAGTTATCTTAGCAGCTGCTCAGGAATCTCAGTTCATAGATCATGGAAGGCTGCTGAAGGACAGGGTCTAACGCTGAAGGGGTGTGACACAAATGCAACACATCTTTTTATCACTTCGGGAGCTCTAAAGTGCTATCATATACTAAATACACTGAACAATCAGGTCTAATGTTTCTCTAATTAACCTAGCAGATGTTTTTGCTTTAATCTTTATGTCTTACTGCAAGAAAAGATTGATAACTTTGATTCACTTGATGATTTTTGCATATACAATAAATAATGAACAGGGTCAAATATTCAAATAGAAAAAGAAATATTATAGATAGTCCTGGGGGCGAGAACCCTGAAAGTTATTATATAATTAAAAACACCTTATACTTGGTATAAGTATACGTATACTTATACTTAAATACACCTTATAATAGGAAGGAAGGAAGGAAGGTGCAAATGAAGGTCACACTTGTCACCTAAAGTCTTGCATATCCAATTTTTAAGTGTTTGACTTCGCAGCTTGTAGTATTCTTTCAATTCTTTTTCTTTTTATTTAAAAAATAGACAAAAATCTTGCTGACAAGACCAGTTCTAGAGGAAAAAAAAAAATCAAAACACTAATTTCTGGCTGATAGTTCTCTTTTAAGTAGGAAAAAAAATCATCAGGAAAAAGATTTGATTTTAGCAAAGCTCTAACTATAGAAAATGAAGGGTTTACCTGAAGGGACTAAAAACAAATACAAAACAATGGAAGCTGCATGGAAAAAAAAATCAATGGAGTACATGAAGAGAAGAAACAGACCATTAAGACTGGTAACACCAACAGGAAGCAGGTACAAGTGGGTACGTATGCAAAAGCCAGAAAAATCTCAAGGGAGTTTGAGAACGAGAACTTTAAACTGAACACAAGGGAGGCTGGCAGAGCCTAAGTATGTATAAATAAAGGGCTTCTGCCTGCAGAAGTGCATGCTAGGAGAGTATCGGGGGAAGTATAATATATGTTTTCCCTGTTCTTAATCTTCTTTTAGCAACTGTTGCTGATGGAGACAGAACTCTTTGCTCCGTGTACCTTGGGCTGACTCAATACTATCACCCCAATGTTCATATAATCCCCCTGTATGCAGTCTGAAAATCAAAAAGGAACACTTTATATAGAATGGATGACTATAGCCTACTCTGAAACCATGAACAAAGCAGCCTGACATTCCCTGAGCCAATTCTGCAGGGAATGAATTAATAATGCCTTGAGAGCTATGTAAACTACTACACAGAATTTGCATACCCACACACACATAAGCACACATATGACAGATAAGTAGAAGACAAGTTTCCTCACTTTAAAATTAAGAATATCTCCGGAAACATTAAATTTTTTTTTCAAACTTCCACCATTTTCTGTGAGTTACTTTACTTAACTTTTCCCCCCATTAGATATATATATATGTATATGCATGTGTATATATGTATGTATATGTTTATGCATACTCATATATAAAAGTAGATATTAAAAATACTTGTTTAAAATTGTTTTCAAAAGTTAGAAAAAAGCCTAAAAACACGTTAATGGGATTTCTAGCAAGGTCACCTGGTGCCCACTGATGGTGGAATAAGAGACTCTCAGCAGCAATGAAGTAGGTGTTGTTGCACTTTTCCAGCTGACTGCTGGGACAGTCTTAGGGTCTTTTAGTTTGTCTCAGCTAAGACTGGGCACTATTTGGACAGACAGCTTCTGTCATCCTGTTCATAAGAGATGACAAAAAATCCTCTATTCTCATCAAGAAATAAGCAACTACTTAAAATACTACATTAGTTGCCATTTGGACAGTTTTTTCTTTTACTACTTAATTTTAAATATTTTTTTTTTTTTTTACTAGACGATCATTCAGTGACTGAGAGGCAATGTGCTCAAAATGTTCATCGAAAGGCTCTGCTCTGGTTTTGTATGCATTTTTGGCTGGAACAGCTGTTCTGAGCACAAGATACCTTCCTACCTCTAAACATACGAGCGCTTCTTGCTTAATAACAGGCCAGTTATCATGGCCACTGCTGTAGTCAACAGGGAAATTCACCTCCAATGGACAAATACTGACATTCTAAGCAGACAGACTGACTTCCTGCAAAACCAACATCTCTCCACTAAATACACAGGGAAAGCCCTAATGAACAATTCAGGCAAGATGCTTGACTTTTTCATGGTGAGAGGCAGAAGAGATTAATGTGAGCTTCAGACAGTAAGGGATACCAGAGGTTCAAGGAAGACAGGGAACTGCTGGAGCAAGTCCAGCGGAGACCCACAAGGATGATCAANAACTCCTTTCCTGTGAGGGTGACGGAGCAGTGGCCCAGGCTGCCCAGAGAGGTTGTGGAGTCTCCTTCCCTGGAGACATTCACACCCCGCCTGGACGCGGTCCTGTGCCCCCTGCTCTAGGTGTGCCTGCTCACGCAGGGGGGTTGGACAAGATGATCTCTGGAGGTGCCTTCCAGCTCCTACCATTCTGTGATTCTGTGATTCATGTGGTAAGAAGCCAGTTACTGAATGGCTGCTGACCCCAAGGGTAAAGGTTCCTCTTTTAATATCTTATACGATAGGCTCATGTTGCAGGCTTTTACTGTTTCCTTTATAATACTTAATTTTGGCCTGTTGAATAAATTGTCAGGCTTCGTAACAGTAACTTACAAATTTAAGATGGAATACTACTAACTGGACAAATCACCTTGAACTGCTCTTTGAGTAGGCATGAAGCTAAATAAGGGAAACATATCAGTTCCTTCTGTGGTCTGAAATGCATAGTTTTAGTTCTAATAGGACAGTACAGGTAGGAGAACCAGACCAAAGTTTAATTCAAGGAACCTGTGGCTAGAGAAGCGAACAACCTTGTCTATAATATTTTCTATCTGTCCAGTTTACTAACTGTTTATTAACCTGTTATTCACAGCTGTTACATTGGATGGCATTTTCTCACTGCTGTTATGGAACAAGAAAGGGCCTGCTTCTTTCCAGAATAGCAATTGTACACAATTTTAAACACCAGGTTTGCTTGAGCTGAACAACCAAAAGGAAGGACACCCGCAGGTGGAAGTGACTGCCAGAATGTCATGCAGAGAAATGACATTCAAAAGGCAACTCATCAACGCTTCTAGATGGCAGACACGCACAATACTTCAGGGCATCGACAACATTGCCCATCTCCTACAAAGGCGTCATTGCCAGAACATTACCTAATTTTAAAACAGGAAAAATTCACCTCAGATGGGTGACAAACTGTTAAGTCTCTGAATCCAGTCCATGGTTCTCATGATTATGAAGGCCCAAATCAATATAAAAATATACAATTCTTTACAGAGAGGATTAAAGCATGTATGAATATTCTCACAATTCAATAATTGCTTGACTTGACTCACCTTGTTTTTCAGGATTAAAAAAAAAAAAAAAAAAACAAAACAAACAACAAAAAAAACCCACCCCAAACAACCACCTAGTTTATGATAGTAGAAGAAAAGCTCTGCCTAGTTTCCAAATGATACGGGTTTGTACGTCTGTAAAACAGTATATTCTTAGACTAGTAATTTGCTGTTGCACCAAGAATCTACTAACAGTTACAATATCACATCAGTACTAAAAACAGAAATAACATACTGGGCAAGGTTCCTCAGCAGACCTGTGTGTTACATGTGCCATACTAGTACCAAAAATACACAGAGAAGCTTAACTGACAAGACCACATGATGCAAGTGCAAAACGTAAAATCCACCCATTCAGTTGGAGAGAAAACGAAGATATAGTACAAGTTTGGGGTTTTTGAAATGATATTGCTATGTTAAAAAAAAACTACTTCCCTTTCAAGAGGGGAAGATTTCCAGTTGACTCTCCCTAATAATGTGCAAATTTAAAATGAAATCATCAAACTTTGCATGTCCAGGAAATGCCACTGTTTTCACATTATAAATGTAACATTTACAGCTATGTACTTAATAATGTTCTATATTTTGTCTGATATCACTGTGAGTTTTGAGAGAGCTAAGAGGGAGGACTAGGATAAAGGAACCACTGCTTCATTCCTGCCTGGCAGTTCCTATGCTCTTATGAAACTATCATCTGTGATTATCAGCCTGTTTTTAAATATAATCTACTACAGGTAGAATGTGATTTGCAATATTAAATGGCATCAGTGCAATCACGTAGCTCAATTCCCATGTTCCCCTTTGAAAATCTGCTCACTTTTGTACTTAAACTCCTCTTTCCCTACAGAACAGAGCACTGATTCCTCTTCTTTAGCGAGATGAATCCCTTCCCACGTGATTTCACATGTCATTCTATTCTAATCACTTCCAGCTGTCTCTGCTCATCCAAGCACAGCACAGGCATTTGAAAGGGATATGAGATGCTTTCCTTAGGAACTCCACTGGATAGGAAACAGATTACTTTGATGACTCTGAGACATGGATAAGGAGAAGACGTTTCTGATATACTAACCTGCTGTTGACAGAAATAATATTAAAAACATAAATGCCTGTTATACTCTCTGACCTTCTACACGCTGGGTACTTTCCAAACTTTTTTCTTTGACTAATTTACTGCTGCACTAAGTAGCTTGTCAGAGGAAAGCCAGTATTGTTCCGACTGCTGTAACAATGTTGAACAAGGTCAGGATTAAAATAAAACCATGAAAAATAAAATAAAAAAATCCCTCGGACTACAGGGAGGCATGCAAAACCTGATTTTGTGTCTCTGTGTGTATGTGTGCACATTTTTCTTCATATGGGATAACTAATTTGGGGTTTTTTTCTGAAGTATTTTGCCAAACATACACATATAGTGTACACACAAATACGTACGTACATTCTTTGCATATATACACATATTCATGTTGCATATATACACTTATGTTCCATTGGTTTGAATGCTCCTCTGACCTCTGTGGTGTGGCAAGAGCTTTCAATTTACAATAATTTTGTAAATGTTACTTAATATTTACCTTCCTCCATAGTTCACCGTTGAGACTGTTAAAATACGAGTCCTAATAATAAAACCAAGCAGAGGTATTTGACATAGTAGAACACATATTATTCTCATTACCTTTGAAAATACTGATTTTTTTGCTATTTATACACAGCAATATGTAACCAATTAGTTTTGCCACAAAAAACAACCTCATTAAAACTTAGTTGCAAATGCTGGTTTTCTAAACCATGTACTTTATGTATACTAAATTGTGTATATATGTACTTGCACCTTTCACTAGAACACCTTGTTTTCAGACTAAACACAATCAATACTGAAAATATTCATATTTATTTTAATAACACTTGCAAGTTATGTTCACACACTTCTATTGCAAAAATTATTGGACAGAAAGTAAACTAATATCTAAAACTAGTGGCTATATCTATATCCTCCCTCTTTCATATATAGACCTAAATATATATTATGTAATTGAATACAGAGATACAGCTTTACATACATATATTTTATCTCTATTTGAAGAATTAAAAACAAGATCCAGCAGAGTAATAAGCTGATTTTTTCTGTGGTGGTCAGTTTCTTTTCTTTCACAAAAGTATAGTGAAAGGAGAGTTTTTTATACATACATATATATATATGTATATGTAAAGTTTTCCAGGAAGTTTGAAAGATGTACTTTAAAAAGTAGCAACACTGGTTTCAAAAGTGTTCAATATTAATTTAAAACCAATACATTTTCTAGATTTTTACATTTTACTCTTCATCTCCATTTCTGAGAATTAACCATAAAGCAGCTGTTTTCAGGATTACTTCCTACCAGTTCTATTAAGAATGCTGCTGATTCTGCTCTCGTCTATAATTTAACATCTGAACATTTCCTTCAGTCTCCCAAAGGGATAAATAACAGTGTATTTTGGAAAATGGGTTTGCTGCCCCCGTGCAGATTGTATGTTTATTTATTCTTTACTTCTTTTTCACTAGTACATGAAACACACTATGAATGTATACAATGTATACATTACTACATATTATGTAGTACATGTAGGTATTATGTATTGCACTATGTGTATGTCATATGTGTGTATACATGCATATACACACATGCACACACAGTAGGAGTACTAAGACATTGCATTTAACTTCTTTGGCTTCACGGTTTTTTCTTGGACAAGAGCAGAACCTCACTACAATGTTTTCCTAACTGTTTTTTGAATACACAAGGCATACTCAGATGAGGAATAAGAACACGGCAGGGAAACTTCATCTTGAATAATCACAGGTTTTAAACACCTAGGGAAAAAGAGATCCTCATTTGATGTAACAGGTTCGGCTCCAAGAAAATTGTGGAGTGACACCAGCTGAGGACCTAAGACATTCACACTGATAGAAGAAAATGCTTTAGCTCTGACATTCTTCATCTAAAATAATCAATTAAATATAGATTAAATTTAACTACTACCAAGAATTAGGTCAAAAGCACTAATTCAGCTTAAGACAGTTTTTCTACATACAGCTGCTTACATAGTAGCTTGTACCCTAATTTTAAATCTCTCGGGCCCCAACTTCTTTTTTACCAAAGGCAAAATAACTCTAAAACTTAACTGCACAGCTATCATATCACAGTTACATAAATTTATGCACTCAGCTTAGAAACTCCTAGCCTGGAAAGCAGTGACTCTTTTTCAAACTATCTAAATATGTCAAAGTCTATAACATATGTTCCAAACATTACTCTTGAAGGACGTGCCATAATCCCCCAATTTAGGGAGTAATAGTCAAGCACCAAGACTCTTGGTTATAATAGTACTGGCATATAAACCTGCACAGCTAATTTATATTCAAGCCAAGTAAGGAAAAAGAAAGTAGTCAATCCTGCATCTAAATCCATGAAGGGCTTGAGCCAGTATGCCTCTCAGAGCACTTGGAAAACTCTACAAATTGCAGTGGCATCTTGGGCTTTCTTACATAAGACCACAAGAGGAGAAAAACAAATCTGTAGTCTCCAATTATATGTAATAAATAGCTGGTCAGAACACTTGTACATTTGATATGGGTGACCCAGATTCAATTCTATTCTCTGCACAAGCTGATTCAAACCCACACTTAAAGAAATTCTCTAACTGCGAAGTTGAGTGACTGTACAAGGTTATCTCACCTAGAGTTTGTCCACTGTAGAGAAAAATAATTTCAGGATTCAAAAAGTCCAATCACAACATGGCTCTACTTGAGTCCAGGATGCTCAGCTGAGAAGGGGTGCATGGGCTTGTGTAATTTTCCTACTATAAATGCCAAATTCATATTTAAATCTTAAATGACCTGTCCAAGACCACATCTCCAGAATATGGAGACTGTTTCTTTTCCTTAAATGCTGCTGTGGCAAATGTGATCTAGTAACTGGTGTAACAGCCCTTTTTTGTCCTTTCATATTGATTGTAATGCCAGAGTAATATCAGCGACACAGGGGAATTACTTAAAACTTGCATCTGTAAACACATGTAACAACACAGATAATGCATATCTGACATATAAACCTGTTCATCCTTAATATCAGTTGTGCACATTATACTATCACACACATCCTAACCTATGCAATACTTACAACAATAATGCTTAGAATATACTCTAAATTCAACACTGACAACAGATAATTAGGGGATCCAAAGAGCCAGTAGTTTCCACTTCCTCTCTTAAACCTGCAGCAATATTCTTGGAAGAAATATTCATTTTCCAATCACAAAACTAGCAAGCCAGTCACACTGTATCTTTATTAGGCATCTGAGCTAGATATAGAAGTCCACCTAAGTGCTTAAATCCTATCTATCCCAAATTACAGTGCCCAAATCCAAATTCATATTCCTGAAAACTCAGCAACCATTGAATTCCAGAATAACCTGATTGTTCACATAGTCTCTGGAGAGAGAGGATTTTAAAACACCCAGGATGGAGAAAGGTGTAAGCCAGACTCTTTGGTGTTCTCCAAACCTGAGCATATGCTGTAAAGGGGAGGCCAGCATGATTACTATACCAGGAAGAGAGAAGACCAAAAAAAAAACCCCAACAAAACCAAAAATGATGATGATTTCCTGCCAATTGTAGATTTCCCTACTTTGTGCCTTTAGGCAACACAAAAAAAAATAAACAGGCTACTGTAAGGGACCAAACACTGAAGCACACATTTTCCTGAAGTATCTCTTCATTTGCCAAGACAATGGTGCCGACTGTCATTTAGCTAGGATCCACACTCTGCTCTGTCAATTAGCTTGTGGTGGTTTTGTTTGTCTGTTCAAGAAAACAGCCAGTCCGTTTTCTAACTCAGCCATTTGTTCTCCTTCAGCAGGAGTTCTTAATTTGCTCTAACGCTTGGTAAATTATTATTAAGCACATTCAATAATGGGTTGGAACTGTGGTACAAATGCAAAAGCAAAAGTGATTTCTAAGTGGGTGTAATTTCACTTAAGCAACGCTAAATTAGTTTCACCTTCAGTACATCTATAGGTAATGGAAAAGAGCTACAACTTGTGCAAATTCACATAAAACCTCAGAATGAGTTGATACACTCTGCAGTTATCTGCTTTTCCCACTTCACTTTTACAATCGACATGCAGGTTTTGCTATTTCAAGCTTTTTTCTGATCATGGACTAGAATTCAAATGTGACAATTAGGATCAGTAACTCCCTGTTACTGGCTGGTGTTGGTAAAGTAGCTACATGAAAATAGCAACAATTCAACTTATCACAGAATCCGTGACAAAACTTCTGATAGCTGATTTCATGAAGTATCCAGACTGCATTTGCAGTTATAAACTAGTTCTTCATGAACATAAAATGCAAACTATCACTACAACATGAGAGCTCCTGGGGAGCAAGAGAGAGACAAGTCCCAATAGCCACACAGTCCATAAAATGAAATAAATTTCCTGTCTAGGAGGTTGGTAGGTACTATTGAGGTAGGAGGGAAACAATCATTAGTTTTCCACTGGATGCGAATTTCATGAGTAATGACAGTTCTTTTAACTCTAGATAGTACGACATCATCAGGAAGTAATAATGAAAAAATAATATAAAATACTAATCTGTGTAATATATGTCTTTTGATTCTATCCTGAAATTAATTTAAGCTACCATGAAGTGACTGAAAAATGCTACCATCCCGATTCGCTCGGATGTCAGGTTTCTATTCCATAGGTAAAACTGGCTGCATGTAGGGACAGGAGCTGGCAGAATCTTGCCATGACTGTGCAACAGCTAAACTCAAGCATGGATTTACTGAAAGGGCGGCAGGGCAGAGTGTAGCTATCCATTAATAGTGACAGGTGTGACATTATGTTATGGTGTTGGTCTCTACATTATGCCTTTGTCTGGAATGGGATTAAGTCCCGAATATCCTCCTTTGAAAGAAGACTTTTTCAAATAACAAGCTATCCTAAAAATTAATCATGGCTTCCAAGTTTTGAAAGCCAAGAGTATCACTGAATCAAAAGCTTTGTTTTATCCAATGCCTTTTCTTGTTCATCAAAAGAAAGGAGAGAAAGTGACTGCTCGAGATAATCTTTCACTTACAATAAATCTAAGTCAAGGAAAAAAAACCAAAAAACCACAAAACCCTTTAAATTGAACTCTGAAGTGACATTTTTTCTTAAAACACAGCTTCTTCTGCATGTCACATTAGATATACTGTTACATTCACCCTAAGAGATTGTACCGCTCTTTATATAACTACCTATCAGTTCACTTGATATTTTATCAACCATACTGACAATCAAAAAAACTTTTTTTTTCCAACAATGTACTAACAAAAACTTCAAACTCACAGTCTGTGTTATAATTTTATGTGTATCTATGTGCTACTATAAAGGCTACAACACGCTATTATAAATGCTATGGGGAATCAAAAAAAGAACTTCCAAAGCCACACTGAACTTACTGTGTTAATAGTCTTCTAAAAATGGCAACACTCCCTGGGTGAGAGTGGAGAACTTCACTTACTCAAGATACTTTCATGTCCCAGATTCTCAAGCGGCATGAAATAGTCACTTCTTCTCCCCTTTATATGAGTAATTCCAATCAGTCAATCAGTGTTTCAGTAGTCAGGATGAATATAGGTTAGGAATACACATCTTATACTTGCATTGAAATTATTTTTAACACAAATCCATCTGGTGAAAAGTAGCTTTCGAAACATGAGGAAAAAGAACAGTTTGTTCTGGAAAAAACATTGAGAAGAAAAAAATTGAGGAGAAAAAAAAAATACTGAAGTATTTTTTAGCATTTTCATCACAATGCTGCTTACAAATCGTCCTCCCCAAAGAACAAGTCAGACTATTTGGAAAATCTAAAGCCACCATGGAAGAACTTTGAAGCAAGACTGAAGACCTGCCATAAAGTGTTGATATAACACTTTTGATGGGAGAAGTACTCATCTTGATACGTAGATGAAGAGAAGTCTTCATTAAAGCACTCTCAGTAACAATCATTGGGCCCTCTGTACATAGTCTTTTGCATAACTGGATTATGGTAAAACCTGAAAACATTCTACACCACTAAGCAATCTGACGCCTTACCATTATGTCTGAACTTTAAGAAGATTATTTCACTATGGAACGCCTGCTTCTGTGTTTATTTATTGTTAAAAGGAGAAATTGAATATGCTAATTTGTACTAACAAAGTGCTTATCAGCTATTTATATCAGATTTGTATTGAAGTTTCAATACATTCTGTGGCAAAAGATGAAACTTCTCTAATCTAGTTATCTTGTTTAACATGAATGTTACATTTTGACTAAAATTATGGAGCAATTAATTTTATTCTTGATTCAGAATTCTCCAAGACAGTTTTTTTCCATCTTTTTCTTTCCTCTGCTCCTCCTATACACATACCTATTGCTTATCTTCCTCAATGAATACAAACACCTATTGAAGTACGCTTCCACTAACATAATGTATCAATACTAACCCATACTCATTCTATCACAAGTATTAGAAGTAATTTCACTTGATAAACTTATTTTTTTTCTGTTTTGTCATATTCTATATACAAAGAGATTATTGGTTGAAGAGATAATAACTCTGCTGCCAGAGGAAAAGGTTTGCATTCCTCAACTTCCTTCATCTGCACACTGAAGAAAAACTAGTACTACATAGGTAAAAGCTAAAAATAGGTTTTACCAGATTAGAACATTAGTCTATATTCAGTAGCTTGTATATTGTTGTGATTAACATGGATTTCTTTCTAATTTCAACTTCAAATATTTCCATTTCTGAAAATTTTTTTCTCACCTTTAAAACAAACTGATCTCTGAATATAGAGGTCAAAATGAAGAACTATGTCTGCCATCCATTAAAAAAAAAAACAACTTTCAGAAATCTATCTAAAGATACCTACAGATGCCATTCAATGTATTATTCTGCTGGTTGTTAAGTATTCCTACAGTTCTTTCTGGGTGGAGTGACACTCTCCTTAAACTGTGTTTGAACATAATTGTGATGAAGATACAGATTTGATCTTCCTTTTTGAATTTGCTGAGGAATCTTCTCTTAGATTAAGGTCCTAATCTGTTCTCAGTGTTATCATACTCATAGTCAGATACAGAATTAAATAACCTCATTAGTGCTTCATATATTGAATAGCAGGAAAAGATATGGATCAGTTTTTGTCTAGATATTTTCCCCTTCCTAGAAACTCATTCTTACAGAGCCGAACTCACAGCCTCGGCAAAGCTGCTGTCCTCACAGACAGAACAAGCAGCACGCCTCACTCAGTTTTGCAGAACTAGAACCAATATCCCTGAAGCCGGGAGTGTGGTAAGAAAGACAGAAAGCCAGAGACTACATAACTGCAACTCCAACAGCTTTTGATGTCATGCTGAAGTTCAGCTAATTCTTTACTTGACACGAGCAAAACATGCAGCAATCTCTACTACAATCACCCTTTCCAAACCCTCCTGTCTTTTTAAACAAGCTGTTCATTTCGTTGAATATTACCTATACATAACAATTTTATGCTAATGATATCAATCTGGGCTTTTGATATACGCCTGATGTGATTTCAAGTTTCTTTTTATCATTCAATCCAGGCTGATTTAGTTATCAAACTATTCAATGACTTAAAACCAATCTATTAACAAGTGAAATCTAGAAAGTCAGTCTGCAATCAAGGTTGCTCTTATCGCACCCACGGACATTATTCAGACAGCTAGTTTCCAGGACTGAAACTGTTATCTTAATTGCACTAGGTAGGTGCCTATAGAAATATCCAGCCCTAGGGTCAGTTTTGGTTTCTTTGTTTCCAAATTTATCCCTCTGAATTACAGAAAATTTTTTAACACCATTCCCAATTTCTACCTTACTCTTCCACCTAATCTCCTGGGGGTTTGTGGTTTTTTTGTTTGTTTTGTTGGCTTTTTTTTTTTTGAGCTTCATCAAAAGTAATAGCAAAAAACTATGGGCCCTCAACAAAAACAATAAGCTGATGCACACGTTTTAGTGGTGGGATAGAGTTCCACCTAATCTTTGGTAATTTACAAAACTGATCAAATAGTAGGAAACCTTACTCTCCCTAGCTCTTTTAATGAATTGTTGCATGCTTGCCCAATGATTTCTAGTAAAACTAGTGACACTAGAGTTCGTCATCTTTCCTTTTTTACCCTGTGTTCAGAGAGAGAATTAGTAAAGCCTAGTTCTAGACATCTAAAACACAGCAGATTTCAGTTCTGCATGGTCTTGAATGCTTTATTTATGCAAAAGTTTTTATGGTCTATAGGAAAGACGTATGTCCCTTCACCTTGCCCTGTCTAGTGGGGTCTCTCTCTCCCAGTTGGAGGCTTTAGCTATCAGCGTCTTAACATCAAGCCACCACATTCATACAGCAAGGTTCCTTCTAGTAATTTAGAGACAATTTTTTTTCCTTTCTGCTTCAATGACAAAACTCACTGGTTAAAACATTCTTTTGTTTCAAATTCTCAATTACTGACAGAAATTTGTATGACAAGCAATGCATGATTTTGGGAAAGCCTATAAACTACATCAGTAGCCCATCAGGCACAGTTTGAAAATTGAGTAGAAAGCACATAATTATTTCCTCAACTCAACTTGTATTACCATTACTGTCATTTCACTTAAGGCAGAAACACAGTCCGTATATTTTTTGCCATTAACTTGCACAACAATGTACAGGTATTTAGTAGGAAATGACAATCTATTTTAATTCCAAAAACAACATCGCTGGAATTCCAGCAATTGCTCACAACTGTGTCATCCCAAACAACTCTGCAACAACTACAAGATATATGACACGGCTCCCCTCATCCTCTGTAGGACTGGAGTGACCCATATCATACATTTCTTCAGGTAAATTATTAGACTTAGAATGGACCTGCTGAACAGTACCAAAAGATGACAACATCTAACAGATTAAAATTTCATTTGCCACAAGTTTATGGAGAAATGTTAGCTCTTTAAGATTTTGAGATGCTTTATTTCTCTTTGAAGGAATACTACTTATTGCTTAATCCCGATCTTATACTAAGTATCTCAGCAAATACAAATGTTGTCAAATGTTTATCTTATTTCTCAGAGCAAACTGTGTAAAAGGAAAAATGATAAATGTATGTTTATGGATAAAAGAATAAGGCATGGCATAAAATAGCTTGGACAGAAAAGAGTATTTTAATAAAACTGGAACATAATGTGTTACTGGGGTTTCAAGTCATTAAATATTCATTATTTCTGTACCTCAAGAACCGTTGTATTCCCAAGCATATAAAATTTCAATCTGCCAGCTACAATCTTAGCTTAGTGTAGATCATCTCACTTTTCTGATCTGTTATGCAAGCACTATTAATGATTTAGTTGATAAATGCTTCAAATGAAAAACTGTAACATCTATTTTTATTTAACAGAATAACTTCTAGCTCCAGTTGTATGGTTCAGATTGAGAAAAATCAAGAACAGCAAAATACAGCAGAATGACACCATGGCTATTTCCTTGCTAATAAAAATATCTCTATGCAGTATGAATCACTGTACTCTGCCGTTAAAGCCAATAGCAGATGATGTTGCTCAATAATCAGTCACGCCATAGTTGACCATTTAATATTTCACCTGGTGTATAAATGTCTAGTCATGTTAAATGCCAAGTCACAAATGTTACGTAAGTAATACATGAAGTCAAAATTTAACTCCTGAAGATTACTATAATCCACTGAGGAATATTTCTGATAATTTGGGGTTTGGTTTGGTTTGTGGGTTTTGGTGTTTTGGTTATTTTTTTGGGGGGGGAGAGTGTTTTTGTAACTTACCATTTCTGTACTTAGTTGTAAAAAAAAACATCTAGTAGATTGTAAGGAATATAAAACTACACTTTGTGCTCACTGATACTGCTTTGTTCACATTTGCAAATACGAAATATGTTTTCAAATGAGATTTGAGATTGCAAAATATCACAATCAAAGACCACTTTCTAATCACATCCAGGAAAGGCTGCAAGGCATTGCAGGAGGACTTAAGGTAAAATGAATGGAGAATGCAAAGTAAAACAAAGTTCAGAGCATGTGTAAGGACACATCTGTTCTCTTTATGTCAAATGAAAGCTGCATCACCAAAAATCGGGACCCCAAATATCAAAACTAGTCAAAAGAGAAAGGACGATGCTTGCAAGGTACAAGTGAAGACAACCAAACCACAGATTTCTAAATCTGTTCCAGAATGTTGCTGAGGGTGGTGTAGAATAAAATAAATAACCATTATCAGGTTCCAAATTAATTTTCAACCATCCAGGAAATCAACCTCAAAATTAATAAGGGCATCTGAATGATCGGCCCCTCACCACTAGTGTGTAGCTAAAATGAGCAAAACCAAGGTTGATACTGAAGTTACTATAAAGCTGAAAATAATACAGTTTATCATATCAAACCCAAGGAATCCCACCACCTGAAAACTCCCCTCAGCTCTCTGTGTCCAAACACAGGGAACTAACACTCAAAAATAGTCCAGAAACAGGTGATAAAAAAAAAAATGTTTCAGTGGTTGTAAAGACTCCTACACACAGAGCCTTTGAGCGGGCTGGGATTGCTTAAAAAGGAGCATAATGACACTGTATTCACAAATTATACAAAATTATCAACGAAACAGTTAGACCTGGCTCCACAGGCAAAATAAACAGTTGCCCTTGGCAACAGGCTGCCAGGAGCAGCAAAATGGCTGTGGTCCTCCTGCCTGCCGGGTTTGCGCTGCAACCTGGGAAAGTCGGGCTACTGCTGGTGCCCCTCTCCTCCTCCTCCTCCTCCTTCCTCCTGCTGCTCCAACACTGGGGCAGCTCACCAGGGCTCTCACTCTTCCCTCCTTCTCTTGTCTTCCTCTGGCCTCCCTGTCTTAGAGAAGCAAAAATCATTTGTACCCATACTACAAAGCTGCCTGTAGCTTGTTCTGGAGAAAAAAAAATAAAATGCTATGCACTCTAATTTACACTTTCTTTAAAAAGCAAAAATAAAGGGCCACCTCATGAAAATCAGAAAAAAAAGCCTAGCCCTGGTACAAACATACTTCAGGAAATTTCAATAAGATAATCCAGATAATTTCACTAGCAGAACATATTATCAAGCTTTAAAGAAGATTTTTACATGGACAAAAAAACCCCACTCAATGTTTCATTCTTGTTCACTAGAAGACAAACGTGCACAGTAAGACACAAACTCCAATAGCTCAGGCACAAGCTCTTCACTAACAGGCACAATGAAGAAAAGTCATCTGTCCCTGGTGCACAGGGAATGCTGCAATAATCACCATAATCATTCTGAAATACCTGATAGCAGCCAAGGTGAGAGGTTAGTTATGAGCAGGGCTCGGTTTTGCTTGCTGGAGTTTTTTTAATCCCTGCTGTACACACAGAAATCATAACACCTTTTCCCTTTCTGCTGCTTCTTATTCCAGATTTCCTCCCACTTTATTGCTTCTATTCGTGATCATTTACACTGGCATTCTCCCACCTCAGCGTGCCTCAAGCTCTTTTACACTATCAGGAAAGACTTGTTTGCACGCTGAGCGAGCTAGAGAGATCAAAGGCCTGGGGTGCCTGATTCACCGGGGAGCTGCTCTCCTCAGCCGGCAGCTTTCCAAGAAGCCAGCCAAGATGACTGTGCTGACCAACACAGACAGGAAATAAAACATGGTTGGTGCATGCATCATAGAAAAGACCTTTGAAGTAGTTTTCTGAGATACCAGTTGTGGATACAGCTAGCCAGATTAATTTTGGTGCTCTTCATAGTAATACTAACATTTACAACCCTCACCAAAACAAAGAACCAGAAAAGCCTATTAAAAAATATAGCAAGAATTGGAGGAAAACAAACAAACAAAAAAACCTGATATAAGACATCTAGAGATTTTATAGATCAGCCAAAGTCAGGTAGTTCATTCACTTGTTTCAGTACTGTGGAGGTATTTGAGATGCCGTACAACATCCCCCCTGGCCTCCAGCTGCTCTTTCAGAGAGCACGTGCCCCACCTGCCAGCCCGTGCGACTGTCTCACACACCAGGGACGTTCGGCTGAGGCAACTAAATTGAACCAAGAATGTTCATCAACAAAACAAGTTAATACTAAAATAAGTCAATTTTAATAAATAAAAATGTAGTAACTTTTTCATTAATAATATTTCTCTAGGGCTTCCTAGTCTTCACTTTCAAAATTTATCATAGCTTAGAATGGCAGGTTTTTCTGTCCTAAGAAAGAGTGCATTAGACCAAACCACATCCAGAATAAGACTATCCTAAATGAAATAAAAGAGATTAAAATAAAAACAGAACAATACAGGAAAGCCCTTGAACTGGAATAAACAGAGTAAGAAATACATCACCAGGTGCACAAGCAAAGCAGAGAAGTAGGAAAGATACCTTAGCAAGAGTAAGCTGCAGCAAAGGGAGAGAGAGGGCAGTATAAATCCAACATATGGAACCCAAACCAGCCACTTTTGCACACATAGACTATTATGTCAAACTGATTGTTCCCAACTGTGTTCTTGATATTTATTGTGTTTATTCAACTAACTGATATATATGAACTAGTATAACACTGAAAAATGTCTGTTTAAGGGCCACCATTCTGCCAGTGAAAGCTGAGGATGCTAGTGCTTGGTAGGAGGAAGACCCCAGGAAGGGGGTCTGTAGAAGGACAGACCAAGCACAAAACTGCAGGCTTGCAAGTTCATACTTGGTGATTCAAGGCAAAACCACCTTGCCAACACAGCCAAGGTTACTAAAAGTCTCATACCTTCATTCAATCACTACAAGCAGAGGCCTGCAGCCCTCAATCTGTGCTTAACAACTGGAAATTGTCATGAATTTGAAAAAGACAAAAGCACAAATCCTAAAAAGGCTTTAACCCAAGCAGTGCATAAGAGTTGAGGGAAATTCTACTAAAACCCACCCTGCAACCTCCAGAAACCAACACAACCCTATTGATTCCTCAGAGTTCAGGTAAACAAACATTATAATTTTGAATTAATGCTCGACTCTCAGCTGTGTCCCGCTGATTAAACAGTCCTGAGCTTTTGACATCCCAATTTCATTTCAATTACAGTAAAAATCAGATTTATGAAAAAATAACTAGTAACAAGAGGTACAAACTCTAATTTTGTAGAAGCATACTTTTGGTTGAAGCTGATAAACGATTTCTCTGCTGCCATGGGGGAGCTTGAGATGTAAATCTGGTTCTTCCAGCTCTAAAACCACCAAGGTGCAAAATCATCTGTCTATTGCTTTAGAAGCCTGGAAATGCTTCACACTTGCCGGAAGTTGCTACTAATTCCCATCAGGTCTCCAAAGGCTAGATTTTTCTGTTTTCACTTATACTTTTGTACTCTTGTCCATTCTGGTTCTGCAGTATTGTAGCAGTGACAGGGAATTAGTTGGGAGAAGTGTGTGCACACATAGTGAGAAACACGGCACGAGGACAGACCGAGGAAAAGCACAAACTGTTTTTCAGTCCCAGTTGTATATTGCATTATTATCTGTGTATCATCCCTACCTCAGCTGATGAGTGTCTCTAGGGGATCAGTAGGTTTCTCAAACTCTAGTTACATCCAAGGATTGTTAAGACATTAAACAAAATGAAGGAGGTTCTCAGCATATTGAAGGCCAGGCAACACTAACAGGCTCTACCCTCAGGCTGTTAAGAATGAGACTGAGAGATGCTTCAAACTGCACTGCTTTTGCTAGGAACTGAGGCTGCTTTGCTGGATCTGACCAAAGATGACAACTTCTCACAAACACACAGATGGTCATATGCACACACTGAGGTTCAAAACAACATTTCACTGTCACCGGATTGGCTGGCAATAGGATTTTATAATTTTACTTATAGATTTGTATACCACTGCCCATTTGGTCTCAAGTGTCTTCCCATTTTTTAATCAAAACATTGCACATTGTAGTCTGTATGCAACAGAAAACTAAACACATCGATATGCCTTCCACATGGTTTTTGAGTCACTATAAATGTATACAAATTAACAATATTTTAGGAAGAACATCATCCTCCTCTTTTATGCACATGTGTACATATACACACATATAAGCCAATCTGCACCCACACATCTTTTTCTATGTCAAGCCCAAAAATCAATCCCAGATGGCATTAGTTATTTGAGGGCTGTTGACAGCTTCATGAGAAATTAATAACTGTGCTCACAGCAGAGGGAGGCTCACTGTGAGTCAGACAATGCCTGAATTTTGGACAGTTGCTGTAATACATACCTCTTTTTAATCAGGGATTACTACGTCAGATAGGGAGCTTCTCCAGCAGTGCTTTGCCATAAGGACAATAAGGCAGATTATTTTCTACTATGAAAGGACAAATCTGATGAAAGACTTTATTTATAACCTGACCTTAGAGAAACACACAAAAATGGAGTAAGTAATGAAGTTTACTTGGTGCATACTTTCATTAATCAATTAAAATCATCAGCTGCACAAGATTAAAATACATTTTCATTATATTGTACATAAGGAAGAAGAATTTCCCCACCCCCACAATTCCAGTGGATCGGTTAGCTTGGAAAAGGAACAAAAATACCACAAGGTAAAACACTGTAAAATGAACACAACCACACTGCACAATGCTAAGAAACAAAATCAGGGTAAATAAATCTATAATTGTCAAGTATAAATATAAAAATTAGTGTTAAGTGGAATTCCAACTGATGCAAGGTTGCTGTCTATAATTCATTAATGCAAAGAACTTTTACAACTATATCCTTCAAGTCTATAGTAAAGTGAGCATTACTTACCACAAAATGCTATTAAAGTTTATGTGTAACCTCAGATCAGGAAAACAGCCTAGAATTATGGAAGATACATCTAGATGCATTTTATGGATACCAGCAACAACGGTTCCAGCTAAAAAATAAACTGAAGCTTTAGAAGTCTAAGCCTATGCTTCAGGTACTTAGTCTTTCTGCCCTGACTGATTTCTAGAGAATGCATTTAATCCAGAGCAATGGTGACACACGGCTGCTACTACCAAGTAAGAAAAGACACAGCACTTACTGTGTTCTGAGTTGGAGACAAAGGGCAACAGGCAGGAAAACGGGCACTTTCCCAGACCCTAGGCAGGCTCATAAAAGTTTTATTACCACACATAAGACCCAATACATTTGGATAACACAGAGGGAAATTCACCCCAGAGCCACTTCTTTGAGACTCCCAATATCACAGAAAACCTCAACATTGGGGTGAAATGTAGGAGGAAATAGAGCTGGGATATGGAGAAGGATCAGGTATCACATTATCACTCCTACTGAGCTGCTAGAAGTCACAATGATACAGGAACTATGAAATATAAGGAAGAGGCACTGACTTTGCTCAGACAGCTCTCAGCAATGCTGGCTTAGCTCATCTGCCTACTGTCACAGCAGAAACCATGGGGAATAGAAGCCAAATCTCTGTTTTGATTTCAATATGACAAAGCTTATGATGAGATACTGTAAGTGGAAAAGGCACTGAGGTGGAACTTCAGGACATCTTTGTTTTGCTTTACTCTTTCCTCAATTCTGACCAAAATGGGTTTTACACTTTTGAGTTTGCCAGCAACTTATTCCCATGTTGATAAATTATAATTATCACTGAAACAGCTGGATATAGCAGTAAGAACAGGTGGAGGATTTACCCATCTGCTACACATTAATAATTATAAATACTTCAGTGCAAAAGCAATTAAGATTAAGTCCATACTACTTCTTAGCTGTAAGTGTACAAAATGCAGTATGAAGTCTGGCAGCACCAGCAATAATCAGCTCTCCCTACATGTACCCAGAAGAATGCAATTTGGTACTGATTCACAGAGACAGACAGCACAGAAAAAAATCAGGAAGAGAAAGAATTGAGGTGTTACCAGATTTAAAAATAAGACCAGTCAAAGGGTGAAAAGAAGTGAGAACGTTTGAGAGAAGACAAAAATAGAGTTAAAGAAACTGGGGGAAAGTATAGGAAACTATTTTTAAGGTGTTATTAACACTCACTATGTTTGAAGTGAGAATAAAGCAAAAATCAACTATCCCAAAATAAAAGCTTTCATTGAATAATTCATAGAAAGGTTACTTTTTTGAGAGAATTGGCATTTTCATGTTTTTCTAGATCCTTGATTTACATACAAGTAAGATTGTGGTCAATATGTTTCAGATGATTAAACAAGGAGGTGAAAGTGGGGAACTAAACAACTACAGGACCCTCAGCCACCTGTGAAATTGCTGTGAACCACAGTTCCCCTGGGTACAATGACAGCTACACTAATAGTTCACTTGTCAGAACCTCAGCTGCATGGAAAATACACAAAATGCATTTAGAGGTGCTCAGTTCTCTCTAAATGTAAGTCTCGCTTCACATTCACAATTATCTAATCAGTAATGAAGCTGCATTGGTGTAAGGCTAAATTAAAATGAAGATTAGTCACTCTGACTATGCTGAAGCAGCTGTCAAAGATATCATTTCATAGTGGTTTTTTTGGACGAAGGCCACACTTGCCACATTGGCCAACAAGATGGCTGCATTTAAAGATTGCAATTTCACTGCAATTCAGTTGCGATGAAAGAGACCATTTTTACAGCTGCAGTGGTAAAACTAGGTATAAATTGTCATCGTCCAATCCTACCACACATCAGGAGTATCACAAAAGAAAAGATGTTTTGTAAAGGCTGTTTGGTAATCTGAATACAAACTCCAGTCCTAGAGCCCAGGCACGTGACCAAAGGCACATGCAGTTGATACAGTTTGGGAGTCTCCTCAGAAATGGGAAGAAATGGCAGGGTGAAAAAAGTATCCATTCCCACACTTAACCTTCCTAGAGATATGACATATTGGCAGACCAGCAAGTAGGGAAGAAACTACTACTACACCTGACCAGTCCCTGGGATACTTAGTTTAGCTCCATTCTGTACACAAATTAAAGCAAGTGTGTGATTGAAAGAATATTCCTGTAAAGTGCCAATGGCTATAACTGAAAGAAGCAGCAAATTAATACATCCATGAAGAACTTGGAAAAGTGCTATCATGAAACCTAGATCTGACAGCATCTAATAGTAGCTACAAGAAATGTGATACAACGGGCTGAATTTGACACACCTGAGGGATGGGATGTCATGCAGGGAGACCTGGACAAGCTGGAGAGTTGGGTGTGTGAGAGAACCTCATGAGGTTCAACAAGGCCAAGTGCAAGGTCCTGCAACTGGGTCGGGGCAACCCCTGGTATCAATACAGGCTGGGGGATGAAGGGATTGAGAGCAGTCCTGCGGAAAAGGACTTGGGGGTACTGGTGGATGAAAAGCTGGACATGAGCCAGCAATGTGCGCTCGCAGCCCAGAAAGCCAACCGTATCCTTGGCTGCATCCCCAGCAGCGTGGGCAGCAGGGCGAGGGAGGGGATTCTGTCCCTCTGCCCCGCTCTGGTGAGACCCCACCTGCAGTGCTGCGTCCAGCTCTGGAGCCCCCAGCACAGAAAGGACATGGATCTGTTGGAGCAGGTCCAGAGGAGGGACACGAAGATGATCAGGGGGCTGGAGCACCTCTCCTATGAGGACAGGCTGAGAGAGTTGGGGTTGTTCAGCCTGGAGAAGAGAAGGCTGCAGGGAGACCTTGTTGTGGCCTTCCAGTACTTAAAGGGGGCTTATAAAAACAATGGGGACAAACTTTTTATCAGGACCTGTTGTGACAGGACAAGGTGTAATGGTTTTAAAGTAAAAGAGGCTAGATTTAGACTAGATATGAGGAAGAAATTTTTTACAGTGAGGGTGGTGAGACACTGGCCCAGGTTGCCCAGAGAGGTGGTAGATGCCCCATCCCTGGAAACATTCAAGGTCAGGTTGGACGGGGCTCTGAGCAACCTGGTCTAGTTGAAGATGTATCTGCTCAGTGCAGGGGGGTTGGATTAGATGACCTCTAAAGGTCCCTTCCAACCTAAACCATTCTATGATTCTATGATATATTCTGTGCTGGATAGAGCACAGTGACAGACATAGCACAGAGCAAGCAGAGGAAGAGTTATCCAGAGAACTTTCTTCTTAGATTGTCTCTGGTTTTGCTGCTGCTCCAGAAGTTAAAGCTCCTTAGCCGGATATATAAATTGGCAACAAAAAAAACAAAACCAGTATAACACACAGAAATAAGTTTTAAAGTAGATAAGTGATTATCAAAACCTCAGTTTACACATTAACATAAATGAAACTAGACAAATGAGAACAGATGTTGTCTTGGGGCAATTATTTACCACTGCTAATGCATAAAACTGCAATAAATGTAGCTATTAGCATAGGAATGCTTTCATCCAGCTGTAATCTCAACATTCATTGAATTAAAAGAGAAAGTAATAAACCTAAAGATACCTTTCCCTTCTCCACATTAGAAAAACATAACATACACCATGAAGACAGAAGTCTAGAGAAAGAGGACTTTTTTAATGTCTACACAGTCCCATAAAGAAAAAAGAACAGTAGTGCCAACCACAAAGCTGACATCTAGCTCTACACATGAACATTAAAAGAGGCAGAAGGGTTCACATCTAGTGATCCAGCTAAAGACCATCTCCACAAGTGATTCATTTTATTTGATCATAACACCCAAAGTTGCAAAATTCCTTCTTCTGCAGACTAGTCTTGTCATATTTTGTGGAAAAAAAAAGCAAAGACAAGACTCAGTGCAACCTCTGGAAGTGCTAAATATTAAGATATGGGTTTTTTCCAAGTCATTCTTTATTTGCTGACTCAATAAAAATCAGTTCTGTTTTCTGAGATATTTTAGTTAATATGCTACCAGAATAAGTGCTATACACAATGTTGAAAATGGCCAGTGGTTGGCTGCAGAAACATTGAGTTCTGTTTTTCAGAGTTAACACTTTCTTCTCCCAAATCACTTTGAAGCTTGACTAAATTGTAACCATAATAGATTTTCTATGAGAAAAAAATTTCTTTGACTACGTGATGATTAGCGGGTAAGAGAATGGAAATAAATGAAGACTTTGCCTGTTATTAATAAAAAAAAACCCAAACCCCAAACAGTGCCAGCAATCAAAATTTGGTGGCATATGACTCTTTGGAACAGTAAAAGAGAGAGTGCTTTGCTCATGAATTTAACCATCTTTGCTCTACAAGTAAAGGCACTTTTCTGCTCTTTACTCAACCATGTGTCAGAGGAAAACTACTTGAGAGCTCATCTTCACTGTACACAGTTCTACACTGTGTACAGGCAGTTCTACACTGTTCACAGGCAGAAGAAATCACATTTTTCAATTAGTCTGACTTAGTGTTTAGTGTTTAAAAAAAACTGTACAGTTTTACCAAAACTGACACAATCTCTATTTATTACACAGACTGCATCTATTTTTTTTCTTAATTTCCACAGCATTTCTGGTAGTAGCTCCTCATGTCATGTAATGGAAAAATAGTGTATTACCACCAGTTCTCAGTACTTTGTTTCAAAAACTAGCTGTGCTTAGTCCCGCACCTTTTCTGATTGTCTGAAATTAGCTATGTTCAGTTTGCAACTAGAATTGTTTACTCCTGAGAGCTATGTTCATTGGGTACTCGAAGAATCTTACAAAAGCTGATCTTAAACTTTTCCTCATCAAAATAGACTGAAAATATATTTTTGTCTCTTTCTAGAGGTCATCTGTTTATTTATATATAAAGTAATTATTACAGCTTCTCAGATGCCCTTCCAATATATCAGTATGGTTTTGAACCATAACCATAAAAACATGTGTTTTATACATAAAAAGAATCAAATGTCCAATACCTCTTGGCCTTTAAGCACAGCACCATAGCATTACAGCACACCAGCATTCTTGCTAATCCAGGATTCATATGCCCTGCACTTCATATCCCATGGTGTGTGCTAGAATGTATGTTTACAGCGCACTCGATTAACTAAACTACTCTTTTTACTTTAACCGTAAGATCACACTTTTCCTTTGCCAGCAGTCTGTAATACAGCATCTCTTTCTAATGAAGAAACATTATCATTTCCTACAACAGAAATAAACAAACAAAAGCAGATTTGCATATTCATTTTAGATAAACACACATAATGAAATGTTAAAATGAACCTTTCTGAAAATCTACAGACCTCTTAGCTCTGCAAAATTTACGTAGTAATCTCACAAGGACAATGTTTTCTGTTGATTTACATTCATAGTTGGGTCAGAGCAGAATGTATAGAGACAATAAAAAAAACTTCTCCCTATAGAACACAATGCAAACTGGGCAGCAAATATTCTGTATGCTGATGTACAAGCAGATGGAGACTTTCTAGAGTTTAATAATTCCCATTTAGAGGCTGTTGTCAGCATTTATATTTTAGTAGCATTTAAAAACCATGGCTAGGATTGCACTGAGCAAAATGGAAAGCAAACAGAGCTGGCAGACCAAACAGTCAAGTCAATGACTGGAAAGGGAAATGCAAAACATTGCCCGCGATGGTCAGTTTTAGAACCAAGAGCTCTGGATATCCAGTTCAATTCCACCTACAGCAAGTGTTATGAGTTACTGTGGGTACATACAGCCACTTGGATGAAAAAGATGGCTTGCCTTCACAAAAGACCGTAAAGCTGAATTCCACTCTTGGGTATACTGGTGCATATGAGGGAAATGCTACTGTGTCAAGTGAAGCTACTTCAGATTTATACTGATTTAGATGACAGCAGACGATGGGCTGTTATCCGCTGCCTAGTTTATAATAGCTCAGGGGTTCACACAGATATGTTATATATCTTTACTGTAACGACTCTAATAACCATCCTCTTGAAAAAAGAAAAATCAGCTAATGGCATTAATCCCAACAGCACATAGTGAATGACTGCAACGAACCAACCTGCCAGCTGGTATAAACATATCAAACAGGAAAAATGATGGAGTGGACACAGATTAGGGCCTACCTAGTCATGCCCACTGGCTAACTTTTTAGTGTCTGGTACTCATATGTATTGAGGGTAATCTTACCTTTTATAAATCAGGATGGCCAACAGTTGCCAAGGTAATTTGCAATTCTCGCCTGTGACCAGGCTTAGTAGGAAATACGCCTTTAGCTCATGCCCTTCCTCCAAAACAGCTGAGCTGTAGCAGAAAGTGGCGTTACGGCGCTTGGCTATGTCCTGGTGCAGGGGAAGACGCTCAGTTTTTGAGCCTAACTAAACATTTCCTTCCTACTCCCAGTCAATAGCTGCAGCCAGGTGGAGCTGGGCCCGTCACAGACCTCTAGCAAAAGACTATGGACATCACTGTTCCTGGCTATTATCCGCAATTCAACCCCCAAGACTGATTCTGATCTAGGATTCATATCTCAGCATAAATATATATATCTGATCCACATCTATTTAAACTATACCTACACACCAATAATAAGATAATACATAGATCCTTTCTTCTTTGGCTTACACGACTATTAAATCCACTAAGGTTGTTGGTTTCAAAAAAAAAAAAACAACACCTTTTTTTTTCTAAAATTGAGCTATGGGGTGGAATGTTACAATGTTACAGAGTCTTTCTTTGACTTGTCAAGATAATTTTGTTTTTACCGCATTAAAACTGGCTCTATCTCAATATTGGTTTCGGTTTTTTCCCCACTATGCTATGTTGTCATCTATTAGAGATAATGAAAGAACAAATATGAATAAGTAGGCATTTAAAATAGTAATGTATAGTAGTGCCTCTTTCAGGCAACCTCAGAACATCTGTCAGAATTTCAATCAGATATAACAGAAAAACAAGTATTGCTATGAGTAATGATAAACAGTAACTCATCCTAACTGTATCTTCACTGTTGAAGGACAAACTCCTTGCTATGGTAAACTAACCCTATCTCATACTGTTTATACAATTTGATGTGTTGATATGCTAAGTCTGACAATTCCTACGTAAAATAAAGTTGAAGAGGAATATATTTTTATTAAATGTGACAGATACAATGGTGTCAAGTAGCTCAGTGCAGAAAAACAAGACATTATCATAAAGTTTAGATGGACAACTGCATTAACATTCAAGTAAATTTGACTCACAGAGACAATAGCTTTCTCACCTCTGAGGAACAGAAATCATTTCTTACGGCTATGAGAAATATAAACTGCCATAACATGCACTGCCTATGCCTGGACTAGGAGACTGTCAAAAAGGTTTGCATTAGTATATGCTACTTCAAAACCCAAACAGCACTGTAAAGTGCATATTTCTATATATCTTTGCACTTGCTGGCTTTCATCCAAAATATTTGCACATATTTGCATATATATTAATTTGCATATACTGTTTGCAGAAAGACCTATGGCATTAAAATAACCAGCTATGAACACGGGACAGGATGCCTGGATCTGTGAACCCTACTACTACAGAATTAGCACTTTAATTAGACAGGTTACAAAGAAGGAATTTAGAAACACTGCACAGCCATGAGTATGAAAAGCGCAGCTTAACTAGGATTGAAACTGGCAAGGGACATCAAGGGCAACAAGAATAGCTTCTACACTAAATAAGCAAGAAAAAGTCTGGACAGGAAAAATATGGCCCCACTGCTAAATATGGTGGATGTAGCACACCTTGGCTACAAAGGTGGCCTACAGCATCTCGGGCTGCTTTAAAAGGACCACAGCCCATAGATCAAAGTGAATGCTCTTACCCCGTACTCATTAGACTACATCTAGCACACTGCATCCAGTACTGTGCCCCCAGTGCAAGAAAAACAGTGACAAACTGCAGCAACTTCAGTAAAAGGAGGTAAGCACTGATGAGTTATTCTATAAGCAATTAGGAGAAATTTCAGGATCAATAGCCCTTGTCCTTATGGGAGATTTTAACTTCCCAAACATCAACTGGGAATATCATACTGCTGTGACTAGCAGGTCTTGAAAATTAAAGTTTGTAGGAGATAACTTCTGTCACAGGTACTCAGTGAGCCAACTAGNAGTGAGCCAACTAGGAAAGATGCCCTCCTAGACTTGCTATTTGTGAATAGAGAAGGACTCGTGGGTGATGCGATGGTGGGTGTGAGTGGTATGGTGTTGGCCACAGTGATCATGAAATGCTTGAGTTTAAAATTTTCAGTGTAATGAGAAAAAAGGAGAGCAGAGTTGCTACCCTGCACTTGAGGAGAGCAAACTGTAGGCTGTTCAGGGAGCTATTTAGCAGAATACCTTGGGAATCTGTTTTGGAGGGCTTAGGAGTCCCATGAGTTCTTGTCAGTCTTTAAGGACCACCTTTTAGAAGCACAGGACCAGGCAATTCCACTGCATTGTAA
>VZTV01017116.1:3131-20339 GCA_013400875.1 Anhinga rufa | reverse complement strand
CCCAAACCATTCTATGACTGTATGTTTCTATAATAATTCAGCCCAGATGGTTAGATACATCTGTATTTTACAAAAAGTGCTCTCCTGCCAATACATCACATATCTGAGATGGATATTGGAGCTGTAGATTGTTAGACATAAATTGAAGAGGACAAATCATGCAGTGCAGCAGTGTGTTCCAAAGCAGAAACAAAAATGTCTACACTAAGCTATCTTTAGAAGATAAATTATATTAACTACTGTTCTTAGAGTTGCTTTGATGGGGAGGAATTCCACTGAAGGCAGAGAAACACCTTCATTTCATTGGGCCTGTGTTCTATGAATTCTGTACACACACTCACTCATGCTCACATACAGCAGTTCCTGAAAAAAGGAGTCAGTGTGATCATACTCACTTGTGGCACACAATGTAACAAAAAAATGCTTTAAGATCATTCAGGTCTGTGCTGGTTTTGGCTGGCATAGAGTAAATTTTCTTCACAGTAGCTAGTATGAGGTGATGTTCTGGACTTGTGCTGAAAACAGTGTTGATAACACAGGGGTGTTTTAGTTACGGCTGAGCTGGGCTTACACAGAGTCAAGGCCTCTTCTGTCTCTCACACCACCCCACCAGTGAGTGGCTGGGGGTGCACAAGGAGCTGGGAGGGGACACAGCCGGGACAGCTGACCCCAGCTGACCCAAGGGGTATTCCATAGCATATGGCGTCATGCTCAGCGTATAAAGCTGGGGGAAGAAGAAGGAAGGGCAAGACATTCAGAGTGATGTTGTTTGTCTTCCCAAGTAACCGTTACGCGTGATGGAGCCCTGCTTTCCTGGAGATGGCTGAACACCTGCCTGCCTGTGGGAAGCAGTGAATGAATGCCTTGTTTTCCTTTGCTTGTGTGCATGGCTTTTGCTTTCCCTATTAAACTGTCTTTATCTCAACCATCAGTTTTCTCCCTTTTACTCTTCCGATTCTCTCCCCCATCCCACCAGGGGGAAATGAGCAATTGGCTGTGTGGGGCTTAGTTGCTGGCTGGGGTTAAACCACGACAGTCCTTTTTGGCACTTTTAAACAGTGTGACAGACCTCAGCTTAAAATTTGGTATAATAAAAATGTCCTGCTCACGTCATAGTGACACAGTGTAAAATATGCATTAGGCTTATCTTTAGTTTTGTTGTGCTTTTTTTGAAGCATGTCCATTGTTGGGGGATACGCTCTTTGGTAAAAGCTTTTTTCTTGTTCAAAGTCAGTTTCATTGATAGGTTCTTTGGTGCTTAACTTTAAACCCACACTTAACTTTCACTAACTTCAGAAATTAAGGAGGAGTTTGAGTGATGTGGTAGAGGTAATTTGTTGAACTAGGACTTAAATGCTGCTTTGGTTGAAATGCACATATTGTTCAAATACTATGTTTTCCCCTGGATTTTATTGGTCTTGTACAAAGCTTATAGAAGCTTGTTATACTGAAACATACTTTTTGAACCACCTGTAAATTGACTGCGTCCATTTTATGGGTAAGAACTTTCACAAGAAGAATAAACCTCAGAAAATATTCTAAAACCTCAAAATCAATGTTTATCTGTTCTTATCAAGTATTTAGGTAGGGAGAGCTCAATCTATAGCTGGTTACATCAGCATTAGTTAGAGTGGATTTTTACAAAAGTCAAGGATCAGTCCTCAAGAATTCAATGTAGAACAGTTGAAGACTGAAATAAGCACCAACGTTAAAATAGATTCATTTCAGCATAGATGTAAAATGCATGTAACTGTCATCAATTAGAATAAAATAGCTGATATCGTGATAGATATTTTAATAACAGGTGCAGCAAAAAATTAATCCTGGGAAGTATGGCACCTCCAATCTACTTGACAGCACAGCTGGGTTTCTTTTCCATGATGTGTTAATCTGTTTTGTATTTGGTAAACTGTACACCTCACCCCAATGAATATTAAAGAAAGAGTTTGGGGAAAACATGTAACATTCTAATTAAACATTTTGTCATTCATATCCTCTCACACTTAATTGCAAAAAGCAGATAGAGCAGATAACTTATCATGTTATTGCTAAGCATGTGCTGCTTCTCTTATGGACTTAAGACATCTCTTCATTAACCTTTCAAAATCTCCTACCTCCAATCAGAGTAGCCATTCACAGTGTTGCTAACCAACAGTTATCATAGGTAGATGTCAAACTCTGTAGACTGATGTCTGGAAAAGATATTCTTTTTCAGCACTTATTCTCTTCCCCAGCTAATAAAATGATCAGAATCATCATTTACAGCAATATTGCATGCAGCAAGCACCTGGTCATCACAACTTTGCCTTCAGGGGCTATTTAATGAAGAAATAATTATTTTTTATGAAGAGATTTTTCTGCAGTTATTGCAGTCTGAATACTAAGAATTACTTCAGTGAGGACCAAGTTATCTTCATTTTCATTTCCTGAAAAGTTATTAAATATAAAACCTATTAGTTTATCCCAAAAGTATTTTCCTTTTCATGCAAATAGCCCTTCCTAGACAGAAACAACAAATGAATAAATACATACTATTTCATTCAGGGATAGACAGGGAGTTTGTCAAGTGCTATGGAATTCTTCTGAAACAAAGGACCAATGTAAGCAGGATATAATTCATCCCTAACAGGACTGGAAGTTACTGCCTTTGAAATATATAGCCCATATTTCTCCCCGTAGATTCTAGACTTGTTTGGCCCACTGCCAGACCAATGTTGATTTCTTTTGCTTGGCCACTGGAGGGCTCTCCTAATTCTCCATTACTACAAAAGAAACATTTGATTAAGTTTAAAAGCATTATAAAAGGAAACCTGTTTATATTTACCTGAATACAAAACCAACAACAACCAAAACACGAGAGTTCACTAGTTCATGCACAGATTTGCATGTGGACAAAGTGCATTTTACTGCCTTTTCTTCTCTAACAGCAAAAATGACACTACAGTAACAGACGAATTTCACTGAACAGAAAATTTCCTTTTATACACAAGATCACCAACTACACAAGAGATTATGGGTTTGAAGGACAGCAAAGTCTGTCCTCATCAGCCATTCCTCCCCATACCACATTGTTTCACTCCAAAATCACTGCACAACTCAATTGATTTTTCAAATAAATGTGCTTTCAGACCTCTGTCATCCGATTTCCAACTTATTTCCCTATCTCGAGACGAATTCCCCCGGCTGGTTCAATTTGCTCATGATGCAAACACTGATGGATCAGCCATGTCATCCTTTTCACATTACTGCTGTTCCCATGGGTAGAGGAGATGAGCCAGCAATGTGCGCTGGCAGCCCAGAAAGCCAGCCGTGCCCTGGGCTGCATCCCCAGCAGCGTGGGCAGCAGGGTGAGGGAGGGGATTCTGCCCCTCTGCTCCGCTCTGGTGAGACCCCCCTGCAGTGCTGCGTCCAGCTCTGGAGCCCCCAGCACAGACAGGACATGGACCTGCTGGAGCGGGTCCAGAGGAGGCCACGGAGGTGATCAGGGGCTGGAGCACCTCTGCTATGGAGACAGGCTGAGAGAGCTGGGGTTGTTCAGCCTGGAGAAGAGAAGGCTGTGGGGAGACCTTATTGCGGCCTTCCAGTACTTAAAGGGGGACTATAGGAAAGATCGGGACGATCTCTTTAGCAAGGCCTGTTGTGGCAGGACAAGGGATAACAGTTTTAAACTAAAGGAGGGTAGGTTTAGGCTGGATATAAGGAAGAAATTTTTTACAGTGAGGGTGGTGAGACACTGGCCCAGGTTGCCCAGAGAGGTGGTCGATGCCCCATCCCTAGAGACATTGAAGGTCAGGTTGGACGGGGCTCTGAGCAACCTGGTGTAGTTGAAGATGTCCCTGCTCACTGCAGGGGGGTTGGACTAGATGACCTCTAAAGGTCCCTTCCAACCTAAACCATTCTATGTTATGATTCTATGTAAGGCTTTCCATTCCCCTTTGGGGAGAGGCACACTATGTCCACACTGCCATGAGTGCTTACAGGCTCTTGCCAATTGAAAATTTCTGACAGTGTGTTTCTTTTCTATAATCAAAATGACTGAGTTACTTAAAGCTACATTGTCTTATGGAAACCGAACAGGTTGTTAAATATTTCCTTAGGAGAGTGCCAAAATCAGAGACAAGTAGCTTTGACCATCCCAGAATAATCGTTGAGAATGGACTTTCCCTTGTGATGAGAGAAATGCAGCTGTAGAGCCCTGTTTCATTCAGTTTTGCCCCATACCTTTGTCACTCACTGCTCAACCAAACTCTTAGGTATATCTTGAATCAAAATCTCTTTTCTCTTTTCCCTGACCCCACTAAAGTGAACTTTATTTATATGCAGAGAGCACAGTAGCTTTCACAGGCCTCACAGGAAGATGTCCACCTCCAGGAGGACACCAGCTTGAATAAACAGTCCTGACTGCAACATTTTATTCCAGATCCTTTGAGATACACTAACACAGGTAGTAAAGCTACCTACAATAATGGACAAATGGATTTTCTTGGCCTCTGTGACTCTGCTTCTGTCTTTGAATATAAGATTAGCTAGTTGGGCTGGAACACCCTAGGGGTCATTTAAATTACACTTTAATTATTTGTTCTGAATTCCATGGGTTTTTTAGTTTGCTAGGTGACAGAAAATGTAGACAGGAGAAGAACAAAATCTGGATCAGGAGCTTACATCAGTTTCCTAGATTTTTTTGAAATCTGCAGTTTCCTGAATGAAATAAAAGGTTGGGATCCTTAAATTTTAGAGGTTGCTTATCTTATTCTAAAGGCCCTTATGGTATCATTGGTATATTACAGTTAATAATAATATTTCTGTGCTTGGACTTGGAGCAGGTCATCTGCAAACACAGACTGGAAGCTCCAGGTAAGAACACTTTGACCATGTGGATGTGCAGTAGTCTCTGCCTGCAAGCTAACCACCTGGAATCCCTAACAGCCAATGTAAGAACCAGGCACATCTCGTTATAAAGTGTACATTTAAATCAGATGAATGTATAAATGCTACAACACTAGCAATTGCCCATAAGTGGAGCTTGAGGTGTCTGACTTGATTGCAGTTGTCTACATTATGCATATCTAATGTTAGGTGAGCCGAATTCTTCTTCCACCTCTGATTATGGGTTATTCCTCCAATAGAGCACTGTGAGCTTAACGTTAAAATTCCACTCTCCACTGAAATCAATAACTGAGTGTTCCTCCACACCAAGAAAGCCGTGGTTTCATTTGAAATAACTGATTATTTTATGGAGATGAAAGAACAGCCCATTTTACCTTCTTTGGATAAAAACTAGAAACGTCCTTACAAGAAACTTCTGAGAATAAGAAGAAATTTGTATTTTTTAAAAGAAAACACCACTGTACTGGTTTTTATGGATTATGTTCCCTAAAAGTCTTTGCTGGAGGCAAAATCTGTAGAAAATATAAAGCAAGTAGTGCATAAAAGAATTGATAGATGGGCATTGCTCAGGCCAGTTCTCCTCTGAGTTGCAGATGATGTGGATGGGATCATTTGTCTCAGTTTAATAGTCTATAGAGTAGCTGTCAGTGACAGAGAAGTCTCTAGGCTCCCTTAAAAGTCAAGAGGGATCTAGTCAGTGCAGTCAGTGGACTCTACGGGACGATTTCTGTCACTATAAAGAAGATACTTAAATTGGGGCAGATAAAAGTCTTCTAGAAGTCTCTCTTTCTTACCATAACTATAAAGGCAACCTGGGCTGACCTCCTCACTGCGACATGTCTGTACTATAAATGTCTAGACTTAGGGACAGGAATCCCATCTATAGGGAAAATAAAAGAAAAATCAGGCCTAGAAAATATTTCCTGTAAAAACAGCCTCAATTTGTGGAGAGCTGAACACTCCCACTGGGTCTTTGCTTTTGCTTTCATTTTCGTAAAATTTTCCATGATTATGTTTATTATGGCTACAGAGGAATCCTGCTCCTAACCACAGTGTCTTTATTAAATGAATGATTGGTTTTCACCAACTAATAGCATCAAATAAGAGAAAAGTGAACGATGAATTAGAAAAAACTTCCACAGGTTTACTTACACATAATTCAAACAGCATGACTTTGGCTTTTTAATCTCTAACACCAGCCATAATGAAATTTGGGGGCTCCTGATGATAGGCCTTCACAAATCAGACAACAGAACCAGCAATTCTCCATGAGATCAAGTGCGGTTTTTCATTTCATTGGTATGTGTAGCTGTGTCCTGCTGCCCAAAATAACTATCATGGTCTTTGAAGTAGGAAGTACTCATGCAGATAATTATTTATATTGCAGAAGAATTAGTGTTCTTCATAGGAATTTGCAGAGACCAAACTAAAATGATTTAACCCATCTGACAACTGTTTGCACCTGACTCTGGGCACAGGCAGAATGAAAAGATGTCCTGAATGCACTTTTAATGTGTTCAGTACCTGTAGCACTGAGTTAGAGCAGGCTGTACACCTTTCATGTGAGACTGACCTTTTTGTGATTAACTTTAAGCCTAAGACTCCTTGAATTTGGAAACAAAGCTGTCTCATGCTACAACGCAGCCCAGTAAAACACGTTGTGGGAAAGCTGAAGCAACAGCTATCTTAATACACAGGGCTAAACCTGAGGCGGCTGGACCGAGACAGTATGTTTCTACGCTGTGAGATAAATGGCCACAACTGCATTTGCTGACTCACAAATTCATGGTCTGTGAGTGAGCATGCAGGAGCTAAACAATGGCACCAAAACATCCCATTTTGCCCCATTTTCTGGACCAAGTAGGAGTCAAACTGCTCAGGACTAAGAACTTGGCATCACTGGAAAAAATAAAAGATTCCTGCAAAGCACTCAGAAAATATCCAGCTACTACAACGTGCTGAGTTTGGGGGTTTTCTGCTGAATAGATTCCATTTGCATAGAAAATAGATTTTGATTTCTCAGAGTTTACACTTGTACTGTTAATACAGCCCATCAGTTTGGGACTGATGTAATTTTAAGAGCATTAGTTAAGGGTAGAAAATGTTATTGAGGGCATGTTTTCCAGAATAAATACAAAGGGAGGGAAGGAGGTAAACAAGCAGCTATAAACTCTTACTGTTTAAAGGATAAAAAACCTCTTCCTTTCTGCGCATGTTGAGCAGTGTTTATGCCAAGAGACATGCTGATCTGATTTAGCTTCTAGATACTATCATAATAAGAAAATTAATAATAACAATAACAGTATGATTTATAACCACAAAACAGACTTTGAGTTTTTATTTCTGAAATTAGAAGTGCCCCAGATAATGAGAACTCATTGGTCTCCCAAAAGCTTTCTTTAATGGGCTGAAAGAGCAAACATAAAGGAAAAACTATTATTCTAGAAAGCATCTGGGAATCTACATACACAGAGCATACGTGGATTTGCAGAGGTATAGAAAATTAAGGTTTCCAAGATAGAGCTGGTAACCTTCCATTTATGTCCAGCAGAGGAATACAAACGCTTCCATGGGTCAATTCATTTGATCCTGTGATTTGCTCCTAACAGCAACATTCCCTCTTGAGGTGCCTGTTTCTGGATACTAGCAGTACGACTGGTCTGTAAAGGCTAGAGACTAGTTCAGATGTAGACAGACACTTGGGTGAACTACTTCTCCAGGAACACAAAGTGTTTTGAGTAAGGCCCCAACAGACCAGAAACATACCCTGCTTCTTTCCTGTCCTTGTTCAATTACCTACGGGCCATGCTCTTGCCTTCAGCTATCACGTGTCCTCCTCTCCCAGCTGCAACAACATAACTGGCCCTCCTTGTGTTTATAATGTGATTCAAATTGTCCTTTTCTCTACTGATAAAAAAGAGATGTTTTCAAAGAAGCCTATCTGCACTTTAACAACCATTTAAATTCTCAGAAGCCAAAAGTATGAATAGCCCATACCTTTGCAACCCCAAGAGGAAGTAAATGCTTCTGAACTATGACATCTACACTACAGTGTGCTGATGATAAAAAATTGGTATCTTTTCAGCATTAAAGAAGTTTCCTTCATTATGAATCACTGAAAATTATCTTCAGTGGTACACAAATTGTGGAAGCAGGACAGAAGCCCATAGCAATGGAAAAGAAATGTTACATACCCAATTAACAAGTGACAGGATGAGAGGAAATGGCCTCAAGTTGCACCAGGGGAGGTTTAGATTGGATATGGGGAAAAATTTCTTCATTGAAAGTGTTGCCAAGCATTGGAAGAGGCTCCCCAGGGAAGTGGTTGAGTCACCATCCCTGGAAGTATTTAAAAGACATGTAGATGTGGTGCTTAGGGACATGGTTTAGTGGTGGACTTGGCAGTGTTAGGATTATGGTTGGACTGGATGATCTTAAGGGTCTTTTCCAACCCAAATGATTCTATGATTTTATGATTCTATGATAATTCTTAGAAATGCATTTGCCGCTTTCCTTTACTGAACCCCGTAGTTCTTCAGAACAGCATTTTCCTTGGATAATTACTATTGAGCTTATGAGAGAAACACAAAAAACCTGCAGGCCACAGGCTACAAAAAGAAAATGTTTATGATACCTTAAGAGCACTGAAATCAATGTAAGCAGAGAAAAGGCCTTATTGTACAAACAAGTGGGGTAGAATTCATCTCACCTCATTTCAGGCATCCACAGTGGAGGGTGAATTTTATCCTACTTATTTTAAAGTGTGGAAATGTCTGAATTTACTCAGACAAGCCCCTCCCTTCATTTTCTGATTAGGCATAACTTGAGAAATTGATTTGAAGGAGGTTTGTTCCATTTATGGATTTAATGTGATTTTTCTAATACATGGATTTTCCAAACATGTCAAAGTGGGATTTTTTTTTACCTTGTCAAAAGAAAACATATAAATTTATGTAAATCCAGATTTTTTTTTTCCCTCTGGCAGTAATTTTTGAAAATTAAACACATTCCTAAAGTCAAAAGCTGTATGTTTTGGAGTTAAAAAGAATATTAAAGGAAAACATTCACCCTGTTTAAATTTTATCGGGAGTCAGCAGACTTCTCCTCTGGAATGTGTCTAGAACAGTACTGGTGAGCTCCAGAGGGAGTTCCACCACCCACCGATGCCTGAAGAATGCCTGGAAATGAAGCACCAATCAGATTATTATTGATACCCACAAGGGCTATTGGGTCTTCACTCCATATATTTTATACTTTCACTGGACTCGGCTGTCAACAGATGAATCAACTACTGAAAAATATGTGTTCATAAGACTAGCACCAACTGAGAAGTTTCCGTCTCTTCTGATACCTAACAAAGGACCATCAGCTACAATGAAAAGCAAACTGTCTTTGCCTAAATCAGTTTCAGCATGTTAAAAAGGAGAAGGAAGAAATGCCTTCTTAAAAATGGGCTGTGATAACAAGTACTTATCTGACTCTACCCTAAGTAAAACATCCTGTTGCTTTTCTTCCAGGCTACTGTTCTTTTTTTTTTTAATAAAAAAAATAGCCAGTTAAGTGAGGTCTGTTTTATCTTTTCTGAAGGTTTTAATACACTTGAAAGTAGTTTCCAAAAGATTTTCAAAATCTTATAAAGTAAAAATCTTCTTAAAGGTAAAATGTGCTTTATTCTCTTAGACATCTACTAGCAATCAGAAGTATTAAGATTTTAAGTGGATTTTTTTTAAGTTTGCTTTTGCCTATGGGAAATCTTATATTATCATTGCCTTAAGAATTTGTGCAGGAAATTCCTAAACAGACAGGAATAGCAAACCCTTGGACTGTCATATCTAGTGTTTGGGAACCCCTCAGTACATTAGGGGAACTGAAAGAAAAGGCACTGAATCTAGGTGCATACTCACACTACTAGCTTTATATTGCTTTTCTGCTACTATGTGTTGTGATTTTTAATCTAGGACATATTTATAAATTAATTTACTAACAAGATCATGTTTAAGTGCTTCTTGACACTTTTTAAGAGTGTCTGTTGTTAAATACTCTGCCATGCTAACAATTACCAAAAATATTGCTTTTCTAGATGTACCAAAAGATTTTAGATTTAAACTGTGACCTTGATGTAGCATCCAATAAACAGAAATATAAGTTTTAAAATCACTTTTTTAATATAATCTTGGCTATAATATCCCATGACAATTGCTCCTCTATTAAGTCTTAAACCAATGAGCTTGTGCAGAAATGGCAGCAGGAAAAGAAAACCTTAACATCTCCCAGATATCCATCCCAACCCTGATCTTAAGAGCAAAACCCAGCTCTTGATCCTGTTCTGTCCCATCTCCATCACGCCCATCTTTCTAATAGCTCAGCAGGCTCAGTAAGATGAATAAGGACTGGTGGGGACTTCTAGGCACCTGCAACAAGGAAGAGGTAGAGGAGGATCTATGGGTCCAAAGAGGATGATGGGATGAGAGATAGGATGTTCTATAACTCAGGAGTCTGTGAAGGAGCAGGAAGAAAGAGGAGAGACAGTAGAGGAAGAACCTGGAGAAGAGGGGAAAGATAAATAGTCCGTCCATCTCCCATCTTCTCAGCCCCTTCCTATGCAGGGAAATTTCCAAATTGGCGCTGCCTCTTTACCCTCTCTGCTCTCTATCAGGAACCAGCTCAGCCAAACCTCTTCATTTACAAGGAGCAGCAAATTTCTTTTGCCACAGGCAATCACAAGCACACAATCTAGAGTAATAAAGTACAGCTATGCAACACATGCAGCAGCTGCAGAGTTGTGAGGGACAAGGACTCCTATCTGCAAGCAGACGCTGTCTCACAACTACTCCTGATTTCAATCAATAAATAAAGGGGAAAGCACTGGGAAGAAGAAAGTGAAACAACACTAACTTGAAATTAGCCAACATAATAGATAATAGAGCCTGGGAAAGAAAAACATCACTTCCCCACACAGTCTTTGGTAGTGCTTAGCTAACGGGGCCACATCTCCTCCGCCGCTGGTAACTCAGCTGAAGAGGGCAAAGTGTAGTAATTACAAAGCAGAACTGTTATTTACAAGGTGTAATGCGATCATGGGCCAAAGGCTAAATTAAAAAAAACAAAACAAAACAAAACAAAACAAAACCACAATTGAAATCAAGAAAAATTTAAGTTTGGCCTTGAAAATAACAAAGAAAGCATAACAGAAAAAAAGCATGTAGAGAGGTATTCCACTACCTGAAGCCAGAGGTGATGGCACTCCAAGATGGAGTCTGCTGGCAGCCACAGAAGTACAAGACGCATTAATGAGAAGAGTGTTTGGCCCACACTGTTGCTTATGAGGGAGCAGAATTGAGCCCCTATGCTTGCACAGTGCTCTTGGCCCAACAACCAATGAGCTACCAAGAACAGAGTGTAGAAGGTGAAGGAAATCACCGATTTAGACTGTATTGACATGAAGAGAAATAAAAAAGAGCTTAAGAATGTAGCACTGCTGATGCTTATTAACAGACACTCTGAGAGATTCCAGGAAGAAAAGTGCTGTATATACCAAAGGCTGTCATGGTAACAAGGGCAGCAGCATTTTTGTCTCATATCAAACTCTGTAACTGCATATGCTGAGGTGTTTGGCCACATATTCCTCTGAAGTAAATCCCACAGTTGACCCTCTCTTAGGTTTTGTGCCAGAATATCCTGCAACAGTTGACTGGGACCCTCCTTCAGGACCAGAGTGACTCAACAGCTTTCTTTAACTCAGGTCACTTGGCCTTTGTTTCAGCTTTCTCCTGTCAGGGTTTTTTCAAGCTTTTGAGAATTTCCAGCTACTGTTTACAGCTGACTTTGTAGATCAGATGAAGGCCAGACATGGTCAGGTATGATTTCTCTAGCTGTTGGCTTGCCCACATCATTATTCTTTTCCATCACAGTCTTGTAATTAATATATTTATCCAAAAAACATACCAACAACCATGACAATTCAGAACATCCATAAGTAGCATTTACATACCAATCAAGAGCTGTATACATGCAACAGATAAAGAGGAAACACATTCTTATTATGCTGATCACGTTACCCTTGCTACATACAAATGAAAACCTTTTAAATACCATTAGGTCTTTTGCAAGCTAGCATGGCATAAAGATTTTCTACAGCATATAACATGCCACACAGTCATGCTAACATCGTACTAACATTATCTACTCTGTTTTCTCTACAGCAAAACATGCAAGTGCCACACTTCATAAGGGAAGAGAGTAGTGGAAAGCAGCTCTGCTGAGAAGGCGCTGGCAGTGCTGGTGGGCAGCCAGTGCCCCTGAGCCAGCGCTGGGCCCTCGGGGCCAAGAAGGGCAGCAGTGTCCTGGGCTGCATGAACAGGAGTGTGGGCAGCAGGGCGAGGGAGGCCATCCTGCCCCTCTGCTCTGCCCTGGGGAGGCCGCAGCTGGAGTGCTGTGTCCAGTGCTGGGCCCCCCAGTTCCAGAAGGACAGGGAGCTGCTGGAGCAAGGCCAGCGCAGAGCCACAAGGATGCTCAGGGGATGGAGCATCTCCCTGGTGAGGAAAGGCTGAGAGACCTGGGCTTGTTCAGCCTGGAGAAGAGAAGGCTGAGGGGGATCTCCTCAGTGCTTATCAGTATCTGAAGGGCGGGTGTCAGGAGGGTGGGACTGGGCTCTTCTCAGTGGTGCCCGACGACAGGACAAGGGGCAACGGGCACAAGCTGGAACACGGGAAGTTCCACTGAAATATGAGGACAAACCCCTTTGCTGTGCGGGTGCCAGAGCAGTGGCCCAGGCTGCCCAGAGAGGCTGTGGAGTCTCCTTCCCTGGAGCCATTCACACCCCGCCTGGACGCGGTCCTGTGCCCCTGCTCTGGGGGTGCTGCTCACGCAGGGGGGTTGGACGAGGGGATCTCTGGAGGTCCCTTCCAACCCCGGCCGTTCTGTGATTCTGTGATTCTGTGATTCTATTATTAGAGCATGGAGCAGAGAGATATGAATTTCAAATCCACTTCTAGCTAACTGTGATCTCGGGCAAGTTATCTCCCTTGCCTTTACTTGTGTATCCAATAGGTACTAAATAATTATTCATTGTAAACACCTCAGCACTCCCTTCCCCAAAATCATTGCTTCTATTCCCTGGAACTTCACACCAGCCACCAAAATCCAAATTTAATCCCTTACTTTTCCGTAGAGTTATAACTGTGAATTTCACCTTTGGGCCTCCAAGATTTCTGACAAAAATCAAATGAAAATATCAACACATAAGAGCTCCAGCTAAAAGCAAGAACAATTATATCAGTCAATTAGAAAGTTCTCATGTTGCATGTGGGCTTGCAAGGCTACCATGGAATATTTAAAACTTTTGTAATTCAAAAATGTCAGCTGCTTACTTTTAATTGCTATGTTTTCGGTACCAACCAAGTATTGCAGGCAGGCTGCAGAGTGAGAATGTCTCAAGTTCTAATATTCCTCCAGTGATTGGCTTTGAATTCTTGGCAAATCATTAACTTTTCACCATATAAAAAACGGAGATAAAAATATGCACTCCTCAATTGCCATGAATTCTTTAAGAATGTTTTCACTATTAGTTTTTTTATTTTTTAACTATGGAAAGCTTACTAGAAAAAATATTCCTATTTGTAACACTGGAAACAAGAAGTAATAGAAAATGGTGGACTTTAGAGTAAAATAATCCATAATGGAGTCAGGCCTCCTGAAGAGTTAAAAAGTGCTCTGAAATCTGCAATACAGATCAAAAATCAAGTATTCTTTGCTTTTTTCATCTGTGGACGATGGGACTGCAGAAAAACAAAGTAATAGATACTGTGCAAAGCTGCATACATTTTTCCTCAACTGTGTGTCTTCTCAAATAAAATGGACACATTTATTTTTCTTGTGGATGTTGATGAAATTCTAATGATTATAATATAAAAATAGAAGGCATAATCGTGGCTACTGTGCATGTTTTCACTGATGCCCCCGAGCTCTCTGTCTCCCTGTTGAAAGTAGTCATATAATCTTATCCTCCAGGTTAGGGAAAGAGTAGCCAAAAGTTTAATAACTTATATAGCTATATTAATTTTTGATTGTCATCTTATAAAATATCATTCATTTTTTTAAAAGTGCATATACTGGGTGAATTTCTGTATCACTTATCTCAGAGATGTGTATCCTAACTAGCATAACAAGCTATTTTATAGCAACCCAGAAAATGATATCTTTTCTGCTAGTAAGAGTTTTACATTTGGATCTGAGAAGGCTTCATAAGAAATTAAGTAAAAGATGAACAATAATCAGTCAAAACAAAGTGAGAGAACACCAGCCCAGTCTGAGTGAATTGGGCACTCTCTCCCAAGCAGACATGACAAGTGCTTTAGGTAACAACTGTGGCATTTAAAATTGCATTTTTCCCTTCTGAAACTCAAGACTTTCAAAACCTCTAGGAGACACGGGAAAAAAAATAGTGAGCATCCTGCATAAATCATTGACTTTATTTATCCATGAAGAAAATGGAGATTTGTGCAAAGTTTTAAAGTAACTGAAACAAGAGAACAGGACATATTTTTCTGGAGGGATTAAAGCAAAAATAACCCATCCAAACCCATAATCCAAAATCCTAGAACTCAAAGGTTTCAAAGTTTACCCAGTGGCATAATGACACTTTTTATTCTTAAAATAATCAGATATTTTTATATGCACATACATATATATAATTTTACACATATACATATATATGTGTATATTAAAAAAAACACAACGAATTGCTCAGATAAAAAGCCACCCAACTTAGCAAGAAATCTTGGTTTTAGCTCACTAATACAAATTTCAAAGACCTGATGCCCACTGAAGTGTGGTTACCCATTGAGGATTCATCTAAAGATTTCATACCCACGCTCACAGTGATGAACTCACAAGCAGTCTCCTTGAGTAGATTAATAATGAAAATGCAACTATAACTCCCTTCTGATATTAATTTTTTCTCCTTTATTTACACAGAAGGCAAAAAGTAATAGCCTTCCATATGCTGCTAAATTACCTCAGGGATACTTTCAAAGAAGGAGAAGGTCCTTAGGAGAATGATTAATTTCCTGTAACTCTAGGTATTGCGAAGTAGACATGTGCAGCTGAGTAGGCCTTAGGCTGCTTCTATACCCAATGATAAAATAGGCTGGTTTAAAAATACCAGAACAGCCCTATTGGTTCTGACTAAAGGTCCACCTACTACATCTTCCTGTCTTAAGTGGATGCTTAGGGAAGAACACAGAACAGGAGACACGTAAGCACTCTCCCAGCCTCCATTCATCTGAGAGGATTTCCTGAACAAGATGAGGTTTCTCTGGTATGGTAAACTTCTGGGTGTTTAACAGTGTTAGCAGTCAAGAGATCAGCTTCTAAATGCTTGGCCTTATGTACCAGGGACATCTGCACAAGACGGAGTTTCAGGAGGATGAAGACAGAGCCTTGCAATGGTACTGTTCCCTATGGTGTTCTTTAGAGGGTTTTAGGGAGGACAAAGAAATGCACGGATAGGCTAGCAAGTTTCTTACAGCAGTGCTATTTAGAGTCATGAAATCCAGTTCCTGTGGCACATTAATGGAGGTGAGATACCACATAGCATTTACACCTTTAGGGATTTGTTTCTCATTTGTCTCCTTCCCTAAGCTATGGGTATGTGCATTTGAAATATTAGCATCCATAAACAAACTTTTTGTCTGACATGTTTATGCACACGAGTAACATTACTCAATGGAATGTATCACTGTAGTGTAGTGAATGAGTCTTCTCATACAAGTAAAGATATACACAGGGTGAAGTGGTTGAATGGTTCAGGTCCTAGTGGCTTACATAAACTGTGTTAACATTTTCCATTATCTTTTTCTTATACAGCCAGCTTCCACGCTTTGACAGTTTAATGAGTAAGATGAATGCCTAGAGGAAAAAAAAATTGCACAGTTCTTGTTTTTTAATGAATAAGAAAGCTGAACAATATAAAACCGGAGCTTTACAGGCCAACTTTGCATTTTGACTAGCTTTAGTGCTTAACTATTTTTTCTTACATGGGACTATACAATAAGATGTCCCCACCTCAGGGTTGGAGGCCAAGGCAAATCAATTCCATGTGTTACAGAGTTTATTCCGAAAAGGTCGACCAAATGATGCAGTTAAGAGCTAAACAAGGAGGGATGACCTGCCAGCTGCAACTTTACAATCGGTGATTTATGCAAGCTGAACCTCTGATCCATTGCCTATGTTCACATTCTAGTCCACCATAGGCCATGACCGCATCTGTAAGTATGAAGCATCCTACCACTTTTTCTTCCTCAGACCATCCACTGGATTCTCAAACAGTTTTGAGCACACCTTGCAACGCACTAATAACAGATAGTGGAAGGTCACGCTATTTTTTTCCTTTCAGTAGATGCTAGTGAACTAAGGCAGTGTTGGCAGGTATGAGTTTATACACAGGGGCCTGAGACACACAAAGTTTACGATTATACCTTCACAAAGAAATGGATGGAGCCTAGTCTGTCCATATGGTGGATCTGGCTCTGAATGTGGCTCAGGGACACCCCTCCAAAAGAAGCATGGAAACATCCATTTTGTCAAAAGCAGGGAAACAAAGGCAAGACAACTACTGCATGTCAACAAGAGCACATCTAGAGGCTCATTCCTAAACTGGAGAGCCAACTTAGTCATGGGGTCATAAGGTCTTGAGCATTTCATTGAAATCAGAAACAACAACAACAAAAAATTCCCACTCTAGCCCATCTCTCCCATTTCCTAATAATAGTTATCCTGCAGCACTATATATTTTAGACATCCTTTTGAACCACCCGTCCTTCCAAATAGTGCAGTTTGTAGTATCACTATTGTTATGTGGGTTTAGTCGCTAGATTGGCCACAGCGCTATTTCACCCATCCTTCCAAATAGTGCAGTTTGTAGTATCACTACTGTTATGTGGGTTTAGTCTCTAGATTGGCCACAGCATTATTTCACTGCTTGAAGGGCTCATCAACCCACAAACCCAGAGAGAAGTGTTGATTTAAAGGACAGGAGGNTTTTTTTTTTCAGTTGGTTCAGAGATGATGCCATTGAAAGACTGTTTTGATTAAGATGTTCAGAGGGTTGTTACCTTCCTGTATAATGTAAAATCTGAGGGAAGCAATTACTGATATCAGGGGAGTTGATATCTCAACCTAAATTACTAGCACTACTTCCAGTGTAGTTGGTCGCTCTTCTAAGCCAAGATTACTTCATTTGGTAGTTTCCTGAGGTTCTGCAAAAGCACCCCCATTCATGGCATCAAGGCACTGGAGCAACTTCTTACTGAAACATGTTTC
>VZTV01017115.1:0-13149 GCA_013400875.1 Anhinga rufa | reverse complement strand
AGGTCATTGATGAATATATTGAACAGGACTGGACCCAGTACAGACCCCTGGGGGACACCACTAGTTATGGGCCTCCAACCAGACTCTGCCCTGTTGATTACGACTCTCTGAGTTCTGTTGTTGAGCCAGTTCTCACCCACCTCACTGTCCACTTATCTAACCCACACTTCCTTAGCTTGTCTGTGAGGATGTTATGGGAGACAGTGTCGAATGCCTTACTGAGTTTGAGATAAACAACATCCACTGCTCTCCCTTCATCGACCCAGCCAGTCAGCCCATCATAGAAGGCTATCAGGTTGGTCAAGCATGATCTCCCCTTGGTGAATCCAATTTGACTACTTCTGATAACCTTCTCTTCCTCTGCATGCCTGGAGATGACCTCCAGGATGAGCCGCTCCATCACCTTCACAGGGATGGAGGTGGGGCTGACTGGCCTGGAGTTTTCTGGGTCCTCCTTCTTGCCCTTTTTGAAGATTGGAGTGGCATTTGCTTTCCTCCAGTCTTCAGGCACCTCTCCTGTCCTCCATGACCTTTCAAAGATGATGGAGAGTGGCTCAGCAAGAACATCGGCCAGCTACTTCAGCACTCATGGGTGCATCCCATCAGGGCCCATGCTCATAGTTGCCCCAAATATGCCCCTTACATAGCAAGAGTCATGACTTTGAGAAAGAGGGAAATATGGACAGAAGTAAGATCTTTAAATCTTTTTTTCTAATTCCTCTCAGACTTAAGATAAATTCTGAAGACTCTGAAGAACAACCAAGAAATGAAGAAAAAGGTAAACTAAACAAGCAATAGAATAGGAGTATTCTTTCACAAAGCACTGACACAAACGGATACAGCAGAAATTAAACTGACAAAAGATAAGAGGATTTTCTTTGGGGCCCTAAGGGAGTCTAATTAACTGATTTCTAGAAATGGAATAGAAGCATCTTACTGATTTTACTGTCAGATATTTGGCTAGAAATCAAGAGCTTCAAAAGACATTAATGGGGAAAAAGGTAATGAAGCAGACAGGCTCATATAAACTCTGGGCTCCTTAATTTAAGAATTCCTGAGGACATACTGAGAGCAGACAAATGATGGACTGCAAAAGAGAATCTGAAGTACCAAAGATGAATCATACCAAAAATAGATTATCAGCAAAACAGCAATTTCCTTTCCATGTAGTAAGAGCTACTACCAGTCTGAAAAATGAGCAATAAAGCTCAGAAAAGAGGTTACAGCATTTGCTTTGACCTGCTGTGGCTGCTATAGGATTCAGGCCATCAGCATATCAGCATTGCATGTAGATACATGAAATCATTAATGATATATAGGCACGCTGCCTCCTCATTTCCATTTATTTTGGCAAGGTCGTGAAAGAGTTTCTGATGAGGATGCAATATTCCAGATGATGCTACAACTAACAGAGCAGGCCACATGCTAGCCTTCATTTATTTGATATTACTTACTGACTGAAGCTCTTTTCAAAGTTGAATTTAGGTCAGTGTTACTCTCTACAAAATTCTACTTTCTACAAGTGGTGTTGTCAGAGCCACCTGCTACAGGCAAAAAAGGTCCATCATCTTCAGAAATTTACCATTTGTAAGCTAGAAAACTTAAACTATTACCAAATGTGTTTAAAAAAATAAGAAAGGGAGGAGGTTGTTAATGATACTATATGCATTTTTCCTAAGACAATAAGCTTTCTAAGGAATGATATTTATAAATATAATCTACTGTACTATACTTTTTAGATCTGGTCAAGTACAGCTCCTTTCCAAACTTACATATAATATAAATGTATACATCTAAATTCTCTCAGAAAAGTAGGTTTGGGGACAGAAATTCCAAAATCAAGATATTCAGAACTATGACAGAGATACTCTGGCTTCCAGCAATACTCTACAAAGAAGCATGGTAACTAATTTTTTTTCTGTTATAAAAGAGATTTTCAGTTAGAGCTATAAGCAAGAAACTGTTCTCCTAATTGTAATTTTCATGAATGGCCACCAGTTTGCCTTTAGATAATAATTTTCAGCCATTCCCATACTACCTGTTTGCCCCTTACTGGATGTTTCTGCTCTCTCAGGGCACATGCTGGATTGGACACATGGGACAACTGCAGAAACAGAAAACTCCAGAGGCAAATAATTTTCTGAAATAATTCGGATTTAATCTCTTAATGTAAGATCCATTTCAGGTAGTTGCCTGCTCCCTTGACTCTGCCTGCTTTTTCTCTTTCCCATGCAGATGTCTTCATATCTCCAAATGTGCCAAATTCCAATGCTGTTGTTTCTATAGCCATACTATAACTGAGGTGGTAAAAACCTCTGGCAAGGAGACAACAGTGATAACTGGGGTTAATCTTAGCCAAGCTTCCCTCCTCCCCACCAACACCAATAAATGATAGGCAATGCTTAGAAGAACCAAGAAATATTTCTGGTTTCAATAGATATAACTCCAGTTTTAACATATAATTTCTAAATAGTCCTGTTATTTCAACCATAGCTGCTAGGATTCCAGCTCTCTCTCTTTCTATTAGTCATTAAATTCTTATGCTGTTTAAAATTTTTAGCCCTTAGAGCAACAGAATACAGAAATTATGTAAAAGAAAATCCCTTGAGACCTACAAAGTCGCAATGACTACAAAGCAAAAAGTCAGAATGGTATTCAAGGACAGAACTTAATGTAAACTGCTATTGTAAATGACAGAATATTTCAGTAAGTTACTAGCTCTATATGGCAATGTAATGACTTTAAGAGAAGAAAAAGAACAGAAAAAATTACTTTCAGATAAAACCACTATGAATTTAGTTTCTATTTCATGAAAACAAGGTAGATGATAAAAATAAGTATTGCTACTGGCCTCTTTAAAAGGTGGGGGAAAAAAAGGAGAAAAACCCAACTGACTCCTATTTCATTTATTCCACAGCAATACTTCTGGGATAAGACAATGTGCAAGTTACTTGCAAAGAAACTGGCTGGCTACTCAGTGTGAGTAAATCAGTGTAGCTCCTCTGACATCACCTGAGTGTTGTGAATGTGTAATTTCTCCCATGCTGTTTCTTCGACACACCTACAGCACTTTCAGCTAACTCTGGAACTACATACCAGCTGAGGAAACAGCCTTGAGCAGTGCCGATCACAACATTTTTTAAATTGTGAAAAGTTTAAAATATCACTCACGTCTAGTACTGAGTGGTCACACGAATCACTGTATGACTTCCCCCCCTCCTTCTGATATTCTACACAGGAGACAGGTTCCTGGTGACTTGCCCAGAGGTACACCACATCTTTTAGCCAAGCAGGAACCAAAGACAACTTCTAGCCAACTCCCTTAAACAATGGCTAGTTCTTTTTTTCCAAGGCAACAAAACTGCAGTTTCAAAAGCGCTTAGCCTTGAGCATTCCTGGACACACTCCTCTGCACCTGGAGCTGGAAGGATGTTTGCTATTACAAAATACATTCTTTCCAGGCTTTAAATTTCAAGATGATGTGAATAGTGATAAAAGAGATGAATGTGTCTGTGAGTAACTGACAACTACTACCCTTATGTCTGCAAGAGATGTACATACATATATGGATACAGAGTTGAAACATATGCCGTATATTCCCACATGCGAAACATTTAACAGTCCATTTTCATCCTTCTCAGGAATCTAGCCATGGTTATGCAACAGTGTAAAGGAAAGAAGCGGACATTCACAGATTACTGTAGGAAAATTAAATTACTTGGCATTTTTCTAGTTTAACTAGAAATGGTCTTTCTAGTTACGTCCAAAATGGCCAGGTCCATTTTTAGATTTGGCTTCTCCACTTTATGCCAGCAGTTCTCTGGATACTAACAATAGTGTCATTAGCATCTCATGGGGTCATTGGTACCCATCCCTCTGAGTGTGACTCTGAAAAGACAGACTGCCAAGGTAGCTTACAAAAATAACTAGGAAGCAGGTGATAATGTGTGTCACAGAGGTCAGTATTTGATAGCTCCTAATTAACCACTTCTGTGTTGACAGGTCCCATGACCTGTGAGCCGCTTTCTGTAGTGCCAAAAGCCAAAGAACAGCAGCATGGAAGAGGCTGGGAGAAGATGTTCACTACAATAAAGCTGTGTGCAGCTGTCAACCCAGAACATGAATAGGAAAGGTACAGTTTCATCATAAACTTAAGCCAATATCAACTAAATCTACATAAGAGTCATTCTGCTCACTTTAATGAGTTTTGGGTTAGGAACAATCCTTTAAAAAGTATATGGTTCAGCTCTCCGGGTCTGATGACAATCAGCTGGTCCAAGATACCAGAAATACAGAATATTCAGTTTTGTGTGTTTGCACAGAACTGAGCCCCAATCTTGGTAGGTCTGCAGGCACCACCATAGTAAGAAAGATTAATAATAAAATCTCACTCATCCCAATTATTTTGCAATATTTCTGTACGAGGGTGCATGCTGTAAAGTGCAGTTCTCCCTAACAGTTGGTCAGGTACCTATAGCTGTAAAACAGAAAAATTATTCAGTCTTATCAGATCTTTTGAGTGTCCTACCTGAAATCAGACTGCTGCACTTAGACTGGGAACAGGCCCCAAAACGCCTACTGCTCAAGAATACTCATGCATGTACTAGCTCAGAAAGCTACTGGGAAAGGGAAATGGAAAGGGAAAGGATAGAGGTATTTCAGTTCAGCAGAGATGTACAGATGTTTACAAATATCTCACACCGGTGATGGAGCCTCAAATCTAACACTTATTCTTCAGAGCAGTAATTCAGAAATATTACCAGCTGTTTTATAAGCTGGGCAAAAGATTTTATGAAAATTTTCTTTGCTGAAAATACTAAGCTGGCTCAAAGACATATTTCACAGATTGATGTAGTTCACAGCTAAAGGATGATGCCAAGTACAGTGCTGGAAATATATTCTCTGTGCTTTACAGGTACTTTTTATGACAATAGCCAGACAATTTTTTCTACAAATGTGAAATATCATATTTTCTTTGTTAAAAACGTTCAGCACTACTAATGTCTTCTCAGAGCATATAATTTGAAATGCGATAAGATGGGTTTTGGATATAATTTTGCTCAGAAAAAAATCTATATTTTAAATGTTGTAGTTGTAATTATTTATTGTTGGTAATTTTAGCTGACAATTTCCCACAAGACAGAGCACATTTTAGGCAAGAACAGCTAGCCAAAAAAAAAATTGTAGGTAGAACATGTAGGTCTTGTAGGTAGAAAATGAGAATGCCAAGACTCAGGTGTTGCTCCTATGCAATGCTGTAAAAGTATTTACAAATTATTTCAAAAGTTCTGGTTTCCCAGCAAAAATCAAGCCTTGCTAATGGTTCCAAGAACCTTCTCCTGACAGTACTTAGCTTAAATGTTCTTTCTATCCTTTATTATGATCCTAAACAAAATGCTTTTTTTAGACGGTTCTGGTGGTTTTTTCCTCCTTCTTTTACATCTTTGATTTTTCTGCTCCCCTTTCACAGGCTTTTACTTACAAGCTAACCTGGGCTTGCTCACTGTCCCTTAGTGTGCTGTAAGTTCATGTCTGTGTTTGCTTTCAAGAATGATATTATTTCAGGTGTCTTATAAATGAGCTTAAATTTTCTTGCACTTACGTTAAAAGAAAGGCTGTGATCACATGCAATCTTTAACAAAATAATATTACTGCAGAAGTAATAGGCTGAAGGCATACAACTGCAGATCATTCTGAGGCTCTAGGTACTTCTTGCTTCCTAAAAAATCTATTTAGCGTTATAATTTCATGACACTTAGCATGCCGAACAGCCAACAGTAGAGAATAATTCACTCTGTACAGACAGAAAAGTTTCTTATCCAGAGAACACTTCACAAATATCCTCAGATATCATGTTGCAAAATGGACTGAAGTCTTCTTTTAATCTATAATCATAAAGTTACAGTGTCAAAGTACTTTTCAGCAGCATATGAATTACATGTGAAAGCTCTGGTAGAAATATTAACATTCCTTAGCTAATCAGTGAGAATTGAGGAAATGTTAAAACTAAGACTTGTTCTTGCAGTCACCAAAATGCATCGCAATGGCAAGACCTGGATTTCTCTAATTATGAGACTATATAACACTACAACTCAAAGAACTGTTTTTACTCTTTCACAGCCCAGCTTAAAGCCAGAATGACCCTCTCAGCTTTTCACCATCTCCTTCTACTGCAGAGGTTGCTGCAACCGTTTAGAGGTTCCCTAATCACAGTTCAGTCAGATTTATCTCCTGTGTATCCTCCAAGACCACCTTTCCTAAGGTACCCCCTGTATAGATCCACTAAAGTGAACAAAGAAATGCCTCCACAGCAGTACACATGGGTGACATGAAGACTAAATGAAATACCAGGTGCATGACACATTTAGAATTTGTGACTCTTTTACTACAAAATAATCAAAACACACAGAGAACATCTACAGCCATTTATACACAACTGAAAATAGTGCCACCAGTGATGATATTTCTTTTAGAGAAGAAAATACCTCTACTGCCATCATCCTCAAGGACTATTTTGTGTATTTGTAGTATCCAACCTCATTTACATCTTGTTTTAAGACAAGAAAGGAGACAAGCTACATATTAAGCCAGTGAAAATCCTAAATAACTCTAGTGCAAACTAGGCACAAGTGTCAGGTGCCTGGAATAATGCCATTCTGTGGGGAGATAGTAGTTCTTCATCAGTTTAAGTTTGTTGGATTTTACCAGAGAAGGTGTATCTGGCAATATGTTAGAAGCCTCCCTTTACTTCTGTGGACTTTGGACAGATACTGCCCCAATGGCCAGATGAGACTGTTTCATTTAATAATGTGCATGATTATTGAGATTATGATGATTCAGGTCTAGCAGGAAGTTAGAAGTAACTGGTATGTGTAAAGAGGTGATATGAACCAGATCCTAGAATACAATGAAGGAGTGCAGTAGCTGAAAGCCATCTGCCCTAGTTGGGCCGTCTAAAAGCCTATGCACAAATTAGTCATCCTTGGTTCACTTTACAGCAAGGATATAGCCACCTTTGGAGAGCTACACATCCCAACCCAAGATTGGTCAGTGTCATGGTTTAACCCCAGCTGGCAACTAAGCCCCACACAGCTGCTCGGTCGCTGCCCCCACAGTGGGATGGGGTAGAGAATCAGAAGAGAAAAAGTGAGAACTCATAGGTTGAAATAAAGACAGTTTAATAAGTAAAGCAAAAGCCACAGACGCAAGCAAAGCAAAACAAGGAATGCATTCACTGCTTCCCACGGGCAGCCAGGTGTTCAGCCATCTCCAGGAAAGTGGGGCTCCATCACGTGCTATGGTTACTTGGGAACACAAAATGCCATTACTCAGATGTCCCCCCTTTCCTTCTTCTTCCCCCAGCTGTATATGCTGAGCATGATGCCATATGGTGTGGGATATCCCTTTGGTCAGCTGGGGTCAGCTGTCCCGGCTGTGTCCCCTCCCAACTCCTTGTGTACCCCCAGCCCACTCGCTGGTGGGGTGGGGTGAGGAGCAGAAAAGGCCTTGGCTCTGTGTCAGCACTGCTCAGCAGTAACTAAAATATCCCTGTGTTATCAACACTGTTTCCAGTACAAATCCAAAACACAGCCCCATACTAGCTACTGTGAAGAAAATTAACTCTATCTCAGCCAAAACCAGCACAGCTGGATAAAGTTAGGTAAGATGAATCCCACTCCTATGCCCAACTAGATGTATCCATAAAACTTCATAAGAACCAAACCACCACCCATAAGTCAGGGAGTAGGGGGCTCTTTAACAGAACATGTGTGGGAGCTCAACAGCTAATGCCAGATGATTATCCAGGTGATTATCTGATCATTCAGCAGCTACCTCAGTCAGAAAGCTTCTCTCTACTTCAATAATAGATGCTCAGGAGGTCTCTTTCTGACAATCTTCTTCTTGTTGCAGTACAAGCAAATTCAAAGATCTCCAGACCATGCATCTTCACTTACAACCTTTCTTGTACAGTGAACCTGTGCAGTGATTTCCTTTAGCTATCCCATTGCTGATTTAGTAATCTTGTCTTTAAGTTTGTTAAATGCATGACTATGCATAAGCTATTAGGAATTTAACCTCAAAGCCAAAGCAGTAAGAATGAAAAGCTCATTATTTATTCTTTATTTTACTTCCAACAGAAGAAAGTAATTCCTATACTGGTCCCCCATTTTACATAAGTGGACGTTTTCAACACCAAAAACAAGGCTAAGACCTTCACCACCCATGGTGAATAACAAGCTTCAGCTCCCTTTCTTTGGCAGTAAATTTTGTATAGTACCTCACAGACTTATTACACTTATGACATATTACCTTTTCTCTTTGTCCAAAGTACTACGGTTCAAGACAGATTCTGACAAAGTATTGCAGGATTTCAGGCAGAGAAACTACTTCAATGCTGCAAACATTAACTTCTAATTATTTTCAAGAAAATACTTAATGAATGTAGAGCTATGATTTTAGCAGAGGACGCCCGGTAGCAATCACATTGACTGGGACTGACTTACTCCAACTTCTTTTCTAGGTATTAAGCCACAGCTAAATGCTATAAATTAACACAAATCTAACAGTTAAACGTGCATCCCACAGCATGTGGAGCCAGCACCAGCTAAAACCAAATAACAGGTAGCAACTTTTAGTCAACTCTCTCCAGAAAAACTTCTAAATACTAAAGAATGGTCTCCTTGTATAATGGCTTTGCAGTAGTAATGGGTGACCTCTCTACAAGTTCTTTCAATCAGTGTAAATGGTGTGAATGACATATCTAAACCCAATATTTCTGAGGAAGAAAACTGTCTGTTAGGTTCCTTTTAACAGCCTTTTGAGTGTGCAAGTACCATTAACATTTCTGGGATACAAAAACAAGGCCTGGCAACATGCAGAAGGCAAATATTCATGAATTTTCAAGAGCTAAAAGAAATACGATTTTATGTTTCAAAGCAATACAGAGGAAATCTAACCCCTATGGAGATGGAAAAGCAAGAGAGACGAAAGTGGCAAAGAAGTGTCTCAAACCCCATTTACTAAGTTGGAGAACAGATGATTGCACAGAGGAGAATAGGGGTGAGAAACGTCTTCTGTTTTGTTTTGTTTTCCAAGAAATGTAGTCCCACAACAGGCACAATATATTATATGTTTTAGTCTCAGGAGGCTGGTCATACCACCAGGTTGAAAAACCTTGCTGCAAGGCCAAGTTCCTCCCTTTGACGCACATACTTAGTTTCCATTGAGAAGACAAACCGTAACACCTCCCAGGCTAGGATCTGATCCTTTTCTGTTCTTCGGTCTCCTGGTGGCTATTAATGGGTTGACTAGAACTGGAACACCTTTTACTCGTCCAAGTTTCCTACTTACATGCCAGACCTGTGTGGAATTAATACATTTGAATGATAAAATTTAATTTCTCTAACTTTAAAAGATTGCTACAAATTAACCCCTAATTTAGTGAAGCAAGCATACAAAAATACAAATGCACAGACACCCTTAACCAGCATAATAACATAATATCACAGGAAATGGGCATTGCACAATAGCATGAATGTGTTTGAACTATTTTCCATTAGTTTCTTTATCCCCAACTCAATAATAATATAAACACACTCCTTCCTGTTCTGGTGCTTAAGAGAGGATAAATGGTATCTTGAGACCTGTATTTTACTACAGGGACATGGAAATATAGACATTTGCGATATTAAACATGTGCTCATGTGTTCATGATTACCATGAAATATGGTTTTCTTGTAGCTGAGGAAAGCAGCATCCTCCTCTGGTTAAAAATTATGTTCACAAGACCGGTTAAGAGCTCTGGCAAACTCTGACTGTGACAGACTTGGTGTGGTCCAACAGAGCAGGGAGAACCAAGAATTAACACAGCCATATATTCAGTTTTATGTATACCACCGCACACAGTTTCACAGTAGCATTCTCCTCAGAAAGCTCAGCAAGTGTAAAGCAATTCTGTCTACAGCTAACAATTAACGGGACTTGGGTCAGATTCAGCCTGAAACATGTCACTCAACTGATGGCACACAGTCACTGTGGCCAAATATCCACCATCCAGCCAAGCAGAGATCAGGATACAGGTTCCTCGTTTAGCTCATTATCTGCAGGACATTTCCACTGTGCTGTGGACATACCGCCACCACGTATCCTGAAGGAAAGTTAGTAAGGGTACAAACTCGAACTTGAAATGCCTATTTGCTTGGGTTTGACTGGGGATCAAGAAGACTAACAACTTTGTAGACTTTAGAACAATCATACTCAAACACATCATTTTATTGACAAATCTTTAAAAAAAAATAGATCTACTCTGCTCTCCTTGTTCAGACAGGAAAAAGAATCTAAATCTTTGTTATAATCTCAGTTTTTCAAATTTTCAGGCATGGTTGACCTTTTACTAATGTTAGTATATTCTTACTATAAAATACTTCAGATACTAAGAATGACAATAATTCTGGCCATGAAACTCTTACTGTATTTTTTTTTATTATAACTAGAGTCCCCAAGCTTGTTTTTTGTTGGAAGCTATCCTCTGAAGGCTTTTCTGGAGGCACTGCAAGAGCAGATCTTAGAACAGATAAGTTGGTTTCAATTAAAAAAAGGCAGAGATAACATTATTTTAGCTCTGTGAAGGGAATAAAACAATGTAAACACCAGTCTATACAGAGTTTAGACATAATGAAATAGCATTTATGCAACCATACTGTTATCAACTCTTGGACCAGAGAGTGAACTTTTGTGACCGCTTTTTGTGGGGGGTAATTTTCTCATGTGTTTACCCAGCATCATGCCAGAAACAAATGGTAGAGCCAGGTTCTACAACCACAAAATTTCCAAATTTCAGTCCATGAGCTTTAGCAAAATACTCTACCTACTTTTACTAAACCAGATATGGGCCTGAATTCAGAACAGATTCAGGGTCCATTTTTATAAGATGCCTAGTCAGAATTTTGGATTTTGATTTCTATTCATAATATGATAGCATAGGCTCCGCTCTGCTGTGGCAGGCAATTCTAATATGAAGAAATGGCTATTTTTAAGGCCTCCCTACAAACCTGGGAGATAGCCTGCTGAGCTATAAAATTTGTTTCCACCCTTTGTTTCCTTCTTCCAGCCCTATAGCTCTTTCTAGAAATAATCCACACAGAGCTAACCAGTAATGTAGGAGCAGGTTTACACTCATACTGTCAAAATGTGGGGCATATACTCAATATGTAATGTCCTGATTAATAGAAAGATTTGACAATTTTTATGTTATAACTTTCATGTTATGAAATGCCTCCAATTTTACAAAGGCAACATTTGCTCTACAAACTCATTTTGCAAGTGTTTGCTTTGTAGTTGTAATAATCCTCTTGACAGATTTAATGGTAATTTTCAAAGCTGAGGAGACAACACTGTTTATTTCTTTTACCATTAATTTGAACAGAGGATTAAAAAAGGAAAAAGTTATGTATTTAACTTAGTATTTCTCAAATTTCAAGTGTATTTTGTTACAGCTCACACCTTTAAGAAAACACTAAAAATGCATTTTTGAGAGTGATGTGGAAGAAATTAGATTATAATAATAATAATTCCCTGTTTAGGGAGAAAGGGAAAATAGTTTTCTACCTCTTTTCAGTCTCTGTTACATCTCACCTACAGCTAGTGTCTCTCCAAAATGAAGTTAATGAGAAAGATGTATCAATTTAAAGTCTATCAAAAACATAAAAGTTAAGCTAGTATATTTACGAAAATACGTATGCAGCCACCATTTTGCTCACTAAGCAGGCCACAGGGGAAAAAATGAAGCTGCAGTGATAGTTAATTCAGGCTTTATATTTTTCTATGCCATGAGATTTTTTTTCTCCCACGTTGGTACAATGGAAGTAATCCAAGTGTAAGAGTACATAGTTTTCCTTACACTTCCGGCTGTTTTCCTTGCATCATTTAGTAACGAAGCAGAGGGAGTCCTAATTCAAAATAAACAAAGCAAAATCTTGCATATAAGTATCTTTGAGTAGACAACTCATTAACTTCTGTGTAACTGAGGCCTGACTTTCTCTTTCTCTACATATCAATATCTCATAGGAAAAAAAAGTCAGTTATTTGCAAAACAACTATAACGACACAATAGTGTGTCTCTGAGGACAAGAATGAGCAGATGGAGATTGCAAATGTTCAACCCAAAACTGCTGATAGAAGAACACACATCAAATTACGCTCCAAAAGTGCTCCAAAAGTCAGAAGCCTCCTATAAGCCTGAAGTAGTTATGGCCAGGGTTTGGGGTGTTCTGAAGTCCTATGGCACAAATGAAAGCAAATTGGAAAGAGAATATGACCTGTCTCCAGTGTTTCCCTGATTTAGTGAAGTAAAATCTAATTCTGAATTCCTGTCCCCTTTTGGAAAGCTTTTGCTTTCTCTGTTCTTTAAGAAAAGCATTTGACTGACAGAACTTGGAGAGGAAGGACATGTTTTACCACATCTGAATACCTTAGATTTCTTTATGGTCTAGGAATGAACTGTGCCTAGGTGCCCTCTTTCTCTAAAGACTAGTGATGCGGCACATCACATACAAGCAGGTCTGTGTTTATGTGTATCTTCTATTAATCTATTTATATTCATAGATATATGTAAATATATGTAAAGGAGTAGCTTGAGTGCATGGAGGTTTGTCCTGGGACAGGTGACAGACAAGTAGAGAGAAATCACACTGAACCAACATGATTGTCTTCTGCCTTGACGGCTAGTCAAAACACAGCCTTTGCCCACAGTCTCCTTATCACCAAAGTAGTGGTCAGAATATTGGGTAGAAAACTGGACAGATTGGGGTCTCAAGGAGTTGTGATGAGTGGTGCAAAGTCCAGCTGGCAGCCAGTAACCAGTGGCATCCCTCAGGTATACATATTGGGGTCCATACTGCTTAACACCAATGGCAGGACAAAGTGCATTCTCAGTAAGCTTACAGATGACACTTAACTGGGATGACTGGTCATTATGCTAGAGGGCAGGGTTGCTATTCAAAGGGTCCCGAACAGGCTGAAAAAATGGGCTGAGAAGAACCTCATGAAGTTCAATAAAAGCAAACCCAAATTCTTGCATCTGGGATGGAATACCACTACATAACAGTAGAGACTAGGAGAAGACTGCCTGGGAAGCAGCTTTGCAGAAAA
>VZTV01017112.1:27864-90717 GCA_013400875.1 Anhinga rufa | reverse complement strand
GGGGGCGGGAGGGAAGGAGAAGGAGAAATCATCTGCAACCGGAGCGCTGGAAGACCTCTCGTCCTCCTACTTCCCTGAGCAAGCTTGGATGCTGGAAGAAGCCTCTTGGATATGGGATCATATCTGGTTTATCACAGTCTGGGTTTGATCCTCTGCTGCTCCGTATTGAGTTCAGTCTACGCTCTGGTGAGTCCCTCAATCTTTTCCCTTTGCATTCTTGAACGATCTGCACGGCTGTTTCCTTGATGAGTAATTTACTGTATCAAGGATTTAGAAGGCAGAGCGCTGGGGTTTTTTTTTCAGCCCAGTGGTTTATTTCGCTGGCAGATAGCGTGTGCAGTTGGTCTCAAGAGTTGCTGCACCAGATGAAATTAAAATGTCTGTGCTTCCCGAAGAGTTTGAATCACTTTTAAACCCCTCCGGACAGAAACGCGTGCAGTTTGACAGGGGTCTGGGGGATAATTTAAAGGACACCGATGGGTAAAGAGCAACTTTTACTTTTCTTTTTCTTTTTTTTTTTTATCCACCCCGCTCCACAAGATGACAGATTTAATTTTAATTTAATCCTCTTAATCTGTATATCTGCTTAATCTCAGCGAAACAGTGCCTTCCTCTTTGGGATTAAATTTGGAGAGGACCTTAGAGTGCAGGGCTTGCAGAGAGTTTACACTCAGGAGCATGAAAGTAGTATTAACCCTTTGCTTCCTGGCGCTGTTTTCACCTGTTCCTGTGCACACTGCGGCAGAATATCTTTACAGAGGTAGCAAAAAGGGCTCAAGTCTGTCAAAACTGCCTTGATGGTGGTGATGGGGAATGGGCTAAGATCTACAGAATCCCTTCTGCAGCCCCAAGTGGTCTCCAAAGCCCTTCTGCAGCAGTGAAGGGAAATGTCATTCAGAATCGGCCACCAGATATTAACCCACTGATGGACACGCTGCTTTGACATGTGCTTTTCTTGCTTTCTCCATCCCTGGAATCGCCACCGCTTGTTGGCCATTTCTCAGTGCCTTCTGGTGTAGGAAGGGGCACGGCCACCACCTAAAGCAGTGTCCGCTTCTCATGAGGGATGGAGATGGGTTTGAAAGGGTGTGGGCTCACCCTGACCCTGGCTCCAACCAGGTTCTCCCTGACCCTCCAGGAACCATCACCCTGGACCCTGTCCCCTGGGTTGGGTAGGGACTGCCTGGGACCTTGTGCAGGGGTGCTGGGGGGGGTATTTCCCCCACACGTCCAGCATTGCGCTGGCGGGAAGCATCTCATCGATAAATGAGAAGAAACAGCCCCTTGGAAAACAATCGTTGTTGCAGTCCATCCCTGTCTTGCCCTATCTTCAAGCACAAATAAACCTTTCAAAACCCAAAGAAAATTGGGGAAACTGGGAGGACCACTTGTAGATTTGTTGAGGCTTTAGTGACGGTTGAGATTTATCCCCTGTTCTGGAGTTGGATTAACAACTCCATGACCACGTCTGACTTTGGGTCCATACCATGACAGGGTAGGTCTTGTAGCACCTGCTACCCCGCACCTCCACAGCCCTGCTGCCGCTGAAGTCAGCGCCAAAATTCCTTCTAGCTTTGGTGTCTTTGTTGGTACCTGTGAAAATCAGCTTTGTGAAACAGCCAGATTGGACTTCAGCAGATTTCAGGACCCAGAAAAGACAGGCAAGGCTTCAGAATGCATCTCCAGTCCCATTCCCAGTTTAGTCCCCTCTCCCAGTACATCCCGGTACCTCCAGAAGGTGCAGAGAACCAGCCAGTGAACCCAGTGTCAGCTGTCTCACGTTCCCAGTGGGTATTTTATTTCTGATACCCCCATCACAACAGACACTTTCCGGACACGAGCGATCCGCTCAGCAGCGCTGGTAGGCGACCGGCGCTCATGGCTGGAGCAGCTGAGCGTGCCCCGTGCACCGGCTCGGGTCGAGCTGGACCTGGGCGTAAATCAGGAATAGCTCTGCCAGAATCACAGAGGGGCAAGAAAGCAGGGAAATTTGCTGGGAAGGACTAGGTGAGGAATGCACAAGAGTATTTGCTCCGTTGCGTTTCCAAAAGCTTGATCCCCTTGTGTACTGATTTAGGGTCCAGTTGCTAGAAACCCCATTTGGTTTAATTAGGCCCAGGCTGAAGTGCATGCTTCAGACACTTCTCTTGTTTTTCAAACCCACTGTTGACAGCTGAAGGAGTTGCCAGAAGGTTTGAAAAGTTGTCCTGACAATTCCGGGGCTGCAGAGATGCTGTGTGCCCCTTCTGGCATCCACTTAGGCAGAATAAGAAGGTCAGCCCCATGTCATCCCACTGTACAACAACTTGCGAGGCAGGGAACAACTTGCACGGTGCCTAAAGCCTGCTTTTTTTTTTGTTTGCTGCTGTTGTTTCTTTCCCAAACTAACTAGATTTTTAAATGAACTTTGAAAACATGGAATGGTATTGACTGCACGTTTCAGCATGGTGATGTCTTGGTAGCTACACTGTAAGAAGGGTCATATATATGCTTGATATTTGGCTAGCGGGTCTAAGTGTGTTTTATGTGCTGCCATCAATCGAAGTCAGCAAATGCCTCTCTCCTAGAAGCAACAAGCAAAAATCAATGAGGGTAGCTGCAGAAGGATGGGGACGCAAGGACTTAATTTAGAGACAGGGTCCGTGGCGGCTTCGGGCTAAGCTAAAAGTGGTACCTGATCTTCCACTCCCCCAGCAGAGCAACGCAAAGCTCTGTTGTGGGGTTTGAGTCAGGAGGATTCCCGCAGACTGAGGCAGCCGGCCGCTCAGGGCTTCAGGGCACAATTCATCCATCTGAGGCTGGAAGACTTGAGTCTTGAGAGCCGTGGCCCTAATTGCTGAGATCTTTGCAGCTCGGCTGCTTCGCATCTGAGAGCTGGTGATGCTGAGATGGGGCAGGACACGATGCATCCTAAACCTGAAGCTGTCATTCCTGTTGTTCTTTTTGTCAGCAGGCAAAGATGATAATAAAGGCACTTTTTGCAGCAAGAGTGTGCTGAAGTAGGGACGGGAAACTGTTTCTTTGTCCATGTTACTGGTACATCATGGGAGCTGAATCACATCTCCACAGCATGCAGGCTGTGTGTCCCTACATTACCTGTAAACCACGGTGGGAAATTCAGCACACGGAAAAATGCTGTGGGAGTGGGTCCTCTCAGAGTAAAACTGGTCTGTGCAGAAATCGTGGACCCCCTGTGAGCCTGCAGCCACGCAAAATCCATAGCGGGGTCAGCATCCCTGCCCTGCGCTTTAGGGGGGCAGCTGAGATGGACAGACGGCTGTCTTTGATGTGGGGTGAAGTATTGGGTGAAACTCTGCTGTCCTCCAACACCCCGGGAAATCCAGAGAAGTTCTCCCCCAGCATTTTGCTGGGAATATTCCTGATTAACACCTGCCTAAACGGAGAAGGGAATTTCTCTTGTCGGTTGAGCGCTTTGTGCCTGACATCTGGCGGGTTGAGGGCATAAAATTGGGCTAATTCTGCTATTTAGTCCAAGGTCCAGGGAAGAAAAACTGGCATGAGCCAGTTATCCCTGCAAACATGGGCTTGAAAAGAAGAAGTGTGCAAAAGAAGCTTTAAAAGTAGGGTCTGAGATCAGCGGAGTGCAGGAGAGGTTAAGATGTAGGCACTGTGATTTTATCTGAAAGACGCTGCCAGAGCTTCTTACAGAAGAAACCTCCCCATGTCCCACCTCGCAGCAGAACCATGGTTTGCTCTGCTGACCACTTTGGTTTTCACCAAGTTTCCTTCTCTTGCCAGCCTCAGCCTGGCAGCCCTCAACCCAGTTGTCACTGGAGGAGAATCCTTAATAATAATAATAATAATAATAATAATAATAGAAGAAGAAGAAGAAGAAGCCACCAGCCTTCTGCAGCACTTTGGATCAGAATTGCTCCATTTTGGGAACCGGCTATCAGCCCGAGCCAGTTGCAGCCAGCTGAGCTCAACACAACACGACCCAGGGAAGCAGGTCCACGTGGGGTATGAAATGCGTAGCAAAAGGAACCTCCACTTTACTGTGGGGGTCCTGCCTTTTAGCAGCGCTCGGTGCCTTGCAGAAGGTGCTGCACATTAGGGGGATGCATTTTGACAGCAGAATGGTCTCAGCCCCTTTCTGTTTGCCGCAGCCTGTGGTTCCCCAGCCCTGGCCCCACTCAGGCTGTGTGGGCCATGCTGAAGTTTCCCTCTGATTTTGCAGAGAAGCTGTAGCAATCCCCCAGAAATTCAAGGGGTGTCAGGAGGAGATTTGGGGCCCTTTCTTGCAGGCATAACCCAAAACAAGGACAAATTCAGCCAGGTCACCTGCAGAAGGGTCCCATCCCCTATTCCCAAGGGAGCTGCACCCACACCAGCATTAGGGTTAATCTCTGGTAGGAAGGTGCAGTATAAATTGGAAAAACTCTTTTGTTCACACCAAAGCGATTCTCAGATCCCCAGCCAGCCAAGATCCTGGTGCTCAGGCAGCGAAACAGCTGGATTAAGGAGTTTTTTAACTGGTCGGTGTTTTGCTCTTTGACTTGTCTCTTGTTGTTCCTCTGATCAGACCCACACCTTCATGGATCTGGAAAGGGGAAGGATTTGAAGTTGAGAAATTTATAGCTGGAAGGGAAAAATAATAATAATCTGCCTTCAGAATATGGTCCATAATAAAAAGAATAATAATAATAAAATAATCTTATATAGAGATCCTGCAAATCCCGACTAGCTGTCTAACTTCATTAAATAAAGACAGGCTCCAAGTGCAGGGAAACAATGTCTGAAATGTTCTTTTCTCCGCACACACTTGGGAGCGTGCCCATCCCTGCCCCCTATATTTATGAAAGATACGATTTTTGTTATTGTACTTTGGGATTAGCAGATATCCCTGGACTATAAAATACTCAACCGCAAAATATAAAGCAAACAAGCCTCCGCGTCAGGGTAATGCACGGGCTGTGATTTCATCCCATGCAAGCCAAAAAAAGTTCAGCTGCCCGGTGGCAAGTCTGACCTGAGCAGGCTGAGTTTGGTGTGAGTTCCCTGCATCGGGAAGAGGAAAAGCAACGGGGCAACTGTGCACACAGCGGGGTCAAGGCTGGAGGGAATTAAATCTGAGGTGAGTCTTTCAGGTCCAGGCAGTTGTTGTTTGGTTTCTGGCCTCCTAGAAATAGCCCTGGAGCGGTGCTTTGAGATCAGTGGGATTATTCCGGCTAGGGCGGTGTGTCTGCAGTCCTTGCGAGGGGTACCCCCAGCCCAGACATCTCACGCAGAGACAGCTGCTGTCCCTGCCACCGCCGCCCTGCGCTTCCATGTCCCTTTGAAAAACGATGCTGAGAGTTGTCCCACAGCTGTGCATCTCGTATCCTCTCGTTTCCTGGGCTGGGTGTACTGATAAGGGACTCTCCTAGGGTGTAAAGGTGCTGGCTGGAGGATTTCACTCTGCTTGGGAAACACACCGCTCAGCCCCTTGAACAAATTCAGCTGAAATCAGCCCCTGGTTTGGAGAGTTATTTGGGGCACAGGCACCACACTCATCACACTGAACCCCCCAAATCGCAGCTATTACCATACAGCCTCCCACCAAGCAGTGTGGGATGAGGTGGTAAAACACCTATGCTGGCACTGAGATACAGGGCTGGGGAAATCCTGCTCCCTGGAGTTGGCATCAGGGCTACGCTTCCAGCTAAACCCCGCAGTCATTGAATTTTCGTTGTGCCTAAAGACAAGGAGGAGGGAATAGCAGAGCCAGGCTACAGCTGCCTTTGACTTAAACCCTCCCTGGGAACTTGTCCTTGTTGCTGCCGAGCGCCTCAATCCTCATCCCGCGCTGCTGGGAGAGAGCGATGAAGTCCAGCATGTATTTAGGTACTCACTAGATGGGGCAGCTCTCCAATCCCTATGGCTTTTGCTGGGTTTATCTCAGCCTTCTGAGCTCCGATCCCTCCAAACCTCCTCACTCTCTGACACCGTCCGGACCGAAGGGAGAAGCCAGCAGGGATCCCCCACCCCTCTGGGTGGGATGTTTCTCTGCAAAAGGGCAAGCGTAGAGGGTTTTCTCTGCTCAGCTCCTGCCGTAAGTGAAGTTTTAACATCTCTCAATTGGTAACCATTACAACAAAAAACCCCAAAGAAAAGGTGTTCCTTAGAACAAGCCCTGACCGAAAGGAAGAACTCAACACGATCTGCCTGTGTTAAAGATTAGACCATACCAAAGGTATTTTGCCTCGACACGGAGAATTTGCTTTCCCCCTCTGCATCCACTTGGCTGTTAGAATACCATTTGGTTACCTTGACCCGTAACACCTCAGGCTTCAGCTGGCCTCGCAAGAGCCGGTGTACTAAAGATGATCTTCGCGTTGCCCCTTTCACAACGCGGCAATAAAAAAAAACAAAATTACACTTGGGGCTGAAACTCAGCCAGCAGAATACCTGCTGGGTCAGACAGGGCTTTGCTGTCTTGTGTTAGGGGAAGAAGACACCCAAACACGCGCTTGGTCTTCCCAGCTTGGCATTAACCCCTTTATTTCCGCTGAGGCCAGGCTGACCCTTGCCAGTGGTTTAGAATGGCTCTGCGTTTTAGGGTTTTGCTTTTCCTTCAGAGGCTTAGCTTGGATCAACTTCCAGAAACCTGATTTTCAAGAATGGAAAATTTTGGACCGATAGCTCCCTCTTAGCAGGCCATACTTTGATCTTCCCGTAACAAAAATTCCTCTGACAACATTCGGGTGATGGTTCAGTTGTTGAAATCTTCTGCAAGGCTGGTCTGTCTTTCTGGCCACGTTTTTTTCCCTTTACCCAGCAAAGCAGAAAGTGGATTTCTCTGCCCCTTTCCTCCCTCACCCCTCCAGCATCCCTGGTTCAAGGCATTTCAGCAGCACAGGGATTGTGCTCCCGTCCGCCTCCTTCCCCCCTGGCCGTGTGCGCCCCTCCATGAGCTGATTCAGCTCACTGAGCTGGCTCCAAACTAGCCCAAGATGGAAAAAAAGAAAATAAATGTAGGAGAAGGTTTGTTGCTGGGTCAGTGAATGACATCTGCACATCAAAGGCTCGGATGAGTCACCAAGACACGTGAGGGAGAGATTGGGTCACAGAAGTGGGGACAAGAAGGGGTGAGCGGCCAGCAACGTGTGCGGGTTCACCCTGACACCATGGTTGTACAGTCACGTTACTCTGGCATAAAGCCCCCTAAAATCCTCCTTTTGACAGACGCACACCCCATCCCAGGCCTGCTGTGCACCCTCTTGTACCTCCTGCTCCTTGGCAACAAACACGCGTAGAGTAACGTGAGCCATGGGGCCGGCGTGCTACCTCTGAGCCTCCCCACCATCAGCCACACCACCTGATCATTAACACGCTTCTTGCATCGTTTTCGCCTGAGCAGATGAATCCTGTATAGAGTCAAGTGATGGTTCAGGATAACACAGGTCAGGGATGTTGGATGTGACCACACTCTTCTCTTAGGGAAAAAAAAATAAGTTTTGGCTTGTAAACATGAGGTATGCTGTGCCGCTTGGCCTCAGGGCCAGAGGGCAGGACACAGCCAATGCAGTTAGCAATACAGACATACACAGGGACCTTTAAGACTCAGAAGTGGCCCAGACAAGCAGAGGTACAACACAGTTGGTACTTACTGACCTGCTTTCTGGTCCGTTGCCTACAGGGACGGTGAAATGGTCAGGTCAAACCATCCCCCCTACGTGCAAGTTGAGGAAGGTGTTGAGCCGGGCAGGACGAGGCAGCACAGCCACCCTGCCCTAGCCCACCTCTCTGACCCTACCAAAGAGCAGAACAAGTGAGCCTTCAAAGTCCAAAGGTGTTTGGTGTCTTCGAGTCTTTCCACCGCAACGACCTCGAGTTTCAGCCGTCTCTCAGATAAGGGCAGCTCGTCAAAAGGAGGCTTAGCCTCTCGAAAAAGACCTCCTCCTAAATCAGTGTCTGGGGCAAGGGCTGGAGACAGGAGTTGCTGACTCAGCACCCAAGGCAGGCTGGTAATCTCATTTTTCACATCGCTGCCCTGTTGCTAATCAGGGTTTCTCGATGTTATCTTTACTTCAGTCTCCCTTTCCCTCTCTCCAATCCAGTGTATTTACCTGCTTGGTCTTCCCACACTGAGAGCAAGCAGCAGCCTCTTGCATCTGTAAAGGCAGGTTTGAAAGTCACTGGGTGTCCTTAGAAACCTTCTCTTCCCTGCACTGAACTTTGACCTGGGACCTAAATGGGGGGGTTTTTGTGTGTGTTTTAACAGAGAAGTAAGTGGTATGCAAAACCTAGCTCATGCTTGCCGTGGGTTAAGGGCTGAGGCACTTTGTAAGGAGCAGCAGATGGTGAGGAACTACCATCTCTTGGACATGTAGCAGAGGGCAAACGATCAACTAACCCAGTGGTGCTTTGGGGGACTCTGCCACCGTTTAGGACCACGAGTGAGTTATTTCATCATCATCTCATTGCCTTGATTTATTAACTTGGTTTATACTCCTTGAGCACTCGAGGGAGTGCGGCATCCCAGCAGAGCCCTCAGCCTATGCCATACACTGAGCACAGGAATGGTGCTGGTAGCAGACATGCAGTGGGACTTTTCTTAGCTCGGGAGGAAAAGGAGAGTTTCAGAAGCCGGAGGCACCCTGGCCCTGCTCTGCCCAAGAAGGCTGGGATTGCTAGGCCCAGGAGCATTGTTTGAACCTGATTTTGCTCACTCTAAGGGCTCCTGAGATGGTTCAGCTGTAGGAAACCATAGGCTGAGTCACAGAGTAATTAATTCATCGATCTTGTGAATTAAAACACGTTAGGCAATGGCTCACCTCCTGCAGGAGCAAAGAACCAGTAGCCTCTTTTGTTTTGCAAGGATACAAATAAAATTCCAAAATTCAGTGAAACGACTGCACTGATTTCCATGAACTTCACACGCTATTTCCATCTCTCCCACTTTTATTGCCTAACCCCTGCCTCTCCTCAATGTTACCTTGACTTTCTTCTTGACTTCTATATCCCAAACCACTTCTCCTTCCAGACATTGAGCAATCAGAGTTGAAGTAGCTTTGAGACACCGGCTATGGCGAGTGGTTGCAAGGAAATGACCTGTTTCTCCTGACCGCACTTGAAGAATAAGATCAATAAAGCAACATTACATAAAGTAGCGTACCTATTTTGTGGTTAGCAATTTCACTCAGCTTAGTAGAAATACAGAAAAAAATAAAATAATTAAAATAAAATAGGGAGGGAGCTAATAAGAGGTGGGATTGCTAAGAGACAGCCAACATATAGAGCTTCAAAAGGTAGACTTGATGGCTAATCAAGAGCCATCAGCTTACGAAGACTTTTAACGTCTCGGAGTTGATATCCCTGAGCCTGCATATTCTTCCAGTGCCCTCCGGGTTACACTCACTGAATTGCTTGCTCTAAAACGGCCTCTTCAGTAAGGAGAGGAGGCCAGGAGTTGAGATTTAGCCCTCCCATTGACTTTCTGTGGGCTTTCAGGTATTTCTTGCTCTGTATGTGCAGCAAAGGCACAGAGGACTTGTGGGAAGTGACGGTGGACTCTGCGCATTTGGAAACGTGGTTTATTTTTATTGTTCTTCCCAGAAAAGGATAAAAGAGAGAGAGATGGCTCTACAGGCACTGAGGTGGAAACGTTTTCCCGGTCTAAATAGCCGTGGTTACTAAAACACACAGCAGTAGGTGGTCAGAGGGTCTGATTACTTGTATCTAATGCAGACACCACTTGTTTTCACTTGTGCTAAATTACCAGGACTGTTTACCCAGGCTAGCCACTGGATGGGGACAAAGCAGGACAGGGCTGATTTCCCTTGCTAGGCTTTAGATCTCAGCAGTGGGTGCTCGTGCATCTCAGAGCTGCCCCATACCCTCAAGGGGCCCGCTCAGCTGCAGAGCATCCCACCACAGACCATCTGCACCCCACAGAACCTGGGTGGGCCTCAAGGACTTCTTTCCTCAGCTGACAAAGACACAGGATTTGGTACAAAACTGTTATGTATGCGTGCGTATACAAGCGAGCGTGCGGGTATAACTGTACGGCTCTGACTCATGCCGTAGCATTGTTAAACAGCCTCGGAGCATCCCACCATATGATCCCACTGCAGAGTACCAGCTTCATTTCCAATTCATTTCCCACCATGACTGGTGTTTCTCCGTCAGCCTTTCACCACCACAATGAAGCATGTTTGTTGGGCTTTTTTTTTTGTTTCATTCCTGGGATCAGATTTTCTCTGTGATTTGCCTTAACCTCATCACAGAAACCACAAAGCTCAAGGGGCCAGAGCCTTCTGCTGGCGTAAATCAGTGGTGTTCCTGTGGAGTGCAGAAGGGCCAAGGGAGTCTCATCTGATGTCAATCAGTGTCACTGCAGGGAAATAAGGAGAGAGCTGGAAGGTAAATTGGAGAAGCCTGACTGGCGCATGCTGGTCCTGGTCTCCTGGCCCTGGGTTGCATCTGGACAGAAAGGGAGAAGATTCTGCAAATTGAGAGATCTGGGTCAGATGACAAGCCCACAGTTTCCAGATGCTTCTCCAAACCGTGTTCGGCCATGCTTCAGTAGCTTCTTTTGTGGCTGGCTGCCTTGTGCAATGAATGCCTTCTTGAAAGCATTTAAACAAGAGCAATTTGGGGAGGGATCTGAAAGGGGGGAGTGTCGCTCTTGTTTCTGGCTATGGTGGCGGTGGGGAAGGATGATAAACATGCTGGCAGGGTGGATTTTTCAAACCACAGGACAGGGCTGGATTTAGCTGTGGATTTGGGTCCGTTCTTAAAGGATGCCAAATCAAGATGTCTGAATCTAAGAGATTTGAGCAAATTTAGCATCAGAGTTTAAAGCAGATTGTGCAATAGATGATTGCTTTTTGTTCTCTCCTACCCAAACTCTTATACTGACTTTGCCCTCGCATCCCTTGGTGTCATTGACAACATCAGTGTGATCAACAAATTGAACTTCAAGTGCCTTTTGCACATATTTTGTAGGACTGGAACTGGGAAATCATGCCATTCAAAGTCACAGCTACTGCGTACTCCTCATTTACTCTGTCATCAGCAAAAGATGACTCAGGTTTATGGAGGAGCAGGGGAAGGGAAGCGTGCTTCAGCTGCTGAAAATGGAACAGAGTCAGCCCTTGTTTTGCATCCAGGTAAGGATCAGCCCTGGTTCTGTGCCAACAAGGCTGAACACAAAGAGGATCTCCGTAGAGGTCAATGCAGGCACCTGCTTGGCTGACCTGACTCAGCGTTTCCTGGGGCGATAAGGGCTCTGCGTTACCTAGATAAGCAGAACCATGGACAAACCAGAGGGTGAACTGACTGCCATCCCATGAATAGAGCTGGGTGGAGGAGAGGCCTGAAGTGGAGTAGGAGCAGACAGCCCAGACCTTGCAACCTCCTTTTGTGGAAACCTGCCTCCTTCCATTTGCCACTTTTCCTGTTACTGCTGGCATGCAGGTTAATCAGCGTGGTTGCTGGGGGTATGCATGGGTGAGAGCCCATAGGGTGTGCACAGAGACCTAGTAGATCTGGGCAACTCCTTTTCCAGCCCGGTGTCTACTCTGCTGGTGGTGCCAGCCTTCATTATCAGCACTGTTAGTCCTCCAGAAGAACCAATTATGTGTTGTCTCACAGCTGTGGCAGTAGCCTTTGCTTCTTTTCTGAACTTCCTTATTCATCACTATCCCCTTTGCCTCTTGGTAGCACCATTGTTTCCTACCCTACTGCTGGCCGTACCCCCCAGCTTTCAAAATGGACATCTAAAATGAGATGGAAGGGAAGAATACTCCATTGGGAAGTACCTCCTTAGGGTTCAGAGTTAACACCCTGTAGAAAGTGGACCAGGCAAAGATCTGTAGTTCATGCCTGCAAAAGAATCAGGTTGGGAAGCCCATGTTTCCTGGAAAGCCTGCAGAAGAATGCAAAGCAGAATGAATTGGGAAGAGAAGGCTCTTTGACACATAAAATCCCAGCATTTTCTGTCTCCTCTTCCAGTCTTCTTGCTATAAGGATGGGGAAAAGGAGTGTGACGGATACTGGAACAGGTTCCACACCATACAGGGAGGGGACAGGTCCCATCCCAAGAGCTGGCAGTGTTTTGATGGGGCAAGAGGCTCTTCTTGAGCTGGCCAAGGAAGAGGAGATATTGAGGACCAGCGCTGTTCCTCCAGCCCAGGGAGGAGGATGGACAAGAGAGGACAGACGAGATTTTGGCACTGCCTGAAGAAACTCCCAGCTGACAGGGCTCTACCTTCAATAATAAGTGAAAGCAGACAGGCCAGGTCCTGTGATCCTCCATGCTGTTTTAGAGCCGGCACGCTCTCTGGCCTGTCTATAGCTCTTACCAGCTTGCAGCACCCCAGATAATGCTTAGACACGTTTCAGGTGTACTGTGGGTTGTAGGAGGAGGTTTGGATGAGGCCACACTGCTTTGGGAAAAGATATTGTAGACATACAGACATGGGCATGGTCAAGGGGGACAGAGAACAGGACCCAGCTGATTTACTTTCTCATACAGCTTAGCTGATGCCTGTGGTCCCATGGGAAGGATCCCACACTGCAGCAGGTCCCACTCCATGGGTGCCTGGCTTCATCCCTGCTACTGTCCCATCCGAGGCATCAACAGCCCCAAAACAGGGCTCTGTTGGGACTCCCACCTTCAGCCACAACCCTGGAGTGCGGAGATGCCTCTATCTCAACAGCAAGATGCCCATTGCAACGTTCTCCAGGGTGGATTTGGCTTCTTGCAATGGGTCACAGCCTGCATTTTTTGCTCTGGGGACCATTCCTCCTCCCTCCCCTCCATCTCCTGCCAGGGCATGCACAGCCACAGCAGCTTTTCTCCCCGCCATGCCTTCCCCCGCGGCTCTGAGGCCATGGCTGCCCTCAGCTCCAGGTGAGCAGCATGTCAAGCCCTCCAGCGTCTCCCCTCCATGCCCAGAAAAAGGGGGAGACGGGGGTGGGGATGCCGGAGCTGACTGGCTGGAGCAGGGAAGAACGTCATGCCCCAGAGCTGCCTGCACCGCACTGAGAGCTTAATGTGCCGTAATCACAGAGCTGGCCTTGTTGTAACGGCACCCCGACCATGCACGGCTCCCGGCCGCTGCTGGCAGCTCCCGCGCTCCCTGCCCGCGGTTGCTGCCGGGTGGTTTTTTTGGAATGGATCCCCTCCACCCCCAACTCCCCGAGCAAAGGGAGAAGGGGTCTGCAGGGAGGAGAGGAGGGAACAGGGAGTGGGGTGGTGTCCCATCTCCGCCACCGATGGTGCCGACCCTATCGGGTTGTGAATCAGGACATTAATCAGTGTTATGGGGCTTGGGACGGGGTCAGATACCTGTGGTTTGAGGCGTGCTGGCAGGGCTCAGCATCGCCGGAGTCATAATACCACACACTGCTCATGAAAGAGTGGAGCTGCGACGTTCCAGGAGGCATGGTGCCGGGAGGGACGGGGGACGGGCTGGGAAGGCGGCTGCTGATGGGGGCGGGAAAGGAAAGGCGAAGGGAAGAGGGGAAAAAATAGAAAGAAAGAAAGAAAGAAAGGAAAGGAAGAAAGGAAGAAAGGAAGAAAGAAAGGAAGAAAGGAAGGAAGAAAGGAAGAAAGGAAGGAAGGAAGGAAGAAAGGAAGAAAGGAAGAAAGGAAGAAAGGAAGAAAGGAAGAAAGGAAGAAAGGAAGAAAGAAAGAAAGAAAGAAGAAAGAAAGAAAAAAAGAAAGAAAGAAAGAAAGAAAGAAAGAAAGAAAGAAAGAAAGAAAGAAAGAAAGAAAGAAAGAAAGAAACCCTGACCGTGGGTTTCCTGGCTGCTCTGCTTACAGGAGTATGAGAGGAGAGGGCTGCCTGCTTTATAACCTGCTTGCTGAGCCTTTGCCTTGCCTCTTGCATCTTCTGTGCAGGGAGTTTGCTGCACATCCCTTCCCACAAAGGCTGGCGAGAAAGTGAGGGTATGAGAGCATGAAAATTAATTACACCAACCAGGCAGGAGAAGTGGCAGGAGAGGGTGGGAAGGCAGGGCCCTAAAGGCTGGGCCAGGAGCTTCAGAGAGAAATAAATGGGATTCCTGTTCCTGAGAAGGGGGGACTAGAAGAGACAGGGCCCCTTCCTTGTCCCTGTGATTAAGGCTGCTTTGCTTTCCAAGGCAGCATGAAACAGACTCTCAGCTGCACCTGGCTTTTAGATAATGTTAGGTATTATAGTCTAAGGAAAGCTGTCAGAAATTTAGGTTTGGGTCCACCTGGGAAGTTTGCAGAGCTTTCCACACTGGTTTCTCCCCGCACATCACAGGAAGCCATAGGCGAGCTCATAGGATGGGAGGAGATCAGGGGGTCTGCTGTGGTAAGTCATATGAAGACAGAGGGGTACCAGCCAGGGCGCAGCCGCATCTGGGGGCTGCCCTCGGAGAAGCGTGCTGAGGTCCCCAGCCTCAGAGCTCCCATCCAGCCCTCTATCCTCCCAGTCCCTGACGACACAAGCAGGAGAGCTGGCCCAGCCATGCCCAGCACAGAGCATCCCACAGTGGGAACGGGACCGTAACGCCACGCTGCAAATGCACAAGGCCGGGGGAGTGGAGAGTGTAAGGAGAGAGAGGGGTCTATGTTTGCGATCAAGACCCGAGCACGCTGCGAGGCAGTCACGGGGACACCTTGGCCATGCAAAGTTGTGTTTCCCTTTCTATCTCTGCTGCCTGGAGGGAGGCAGGAGTCCCCGCAGTAAGCATGGGGTTGACTAGGACACTGTCAGCTTCGCTTGGAAGTCAGATGAGATGGACCTCACCCACTTTTGGAGGCCACAGCCTCTCCATCTCCAAGGGAGGGAAGTAACCCAGTTTTCTTCCATAGGCAGCAGAGATGCAGCAAGGAAAGAGATAAGGAGACAGCAGGCACCTAAAGGGCAGCAGATAAGGCACCATGACCGCTGGTTTCTGCCCTTCTCTTGGGAGAGCCTGGGTGGTGAGTTCATGATACCATGGATATCTGCAGTGAGGCAATTGAATCACTGGGTTGGTCAGTGGCAGAGCAGCCCTCAGGGGACTCTGTGTCTGTCTGCCAGGTCCCATGAGTGCGCACGGACACAAGCTGCTTCTGCCTGTGGTCTAGGCAGCCGTCAGCCACCTCCAGACAGGAGGTGCTAGGCCACCCTACAAGGCAAAGCCCAGGCCTGTTGGCTTAGCGTTGCATCTTTCTCCTCTTCGCTTCTGTTCTTTACCTGTTTCTGGTTTTGTAGTTTTATTATTGCGTCTTTTAACCAAAGTGGGCTTTAGGCCATACTCCCTGTTTTTAAGACAATAATGTTGCATTTGTGGAACCGTGGTTAAGGGCATCAGCAGGATGTTCTCAAAGGCTTCCCGGTTTCTGTGAACACCGTCTGCTCTGATTTTATTTTGCCAGTTGATGCCAACAATTGACCTTGTAAGTCTTTTCCCCTCTGCCAGGTAGAAAAAAAATCGTCAGCCTCTGCAGTACAATGGACGTCTCTTTCTCCTCCTAATGAAAGAGGGTTGCAGGTAGCACCCAGTGCTGCAGTGAAGGAGACCCTGCCTTAGCAACCCATTTGAATGACTACAGGTGGAAAATATTCCCAAAATTATGACAGTTGCTTAAAATACCATGAACTTTTCAAAAAGGGAAAGTTTTTCTTTCTCTTCCTTTTTCTTCCCTTATTCTGGCACTCTGGAATTAATCATCTCCAACTTCTTTCTGCTGCCATGGCAGGTAAATGTTTGCTTTTATTTTAAATGTGAGCTGCGTGTCTTCCAACACATCAAACTAAGGCTCAAAGAAAACCAGACTTAAAAAACACCAGATAAAGGAGTGAGAACTTCCAGTCCTGATACATGGCAGGCCATCCATGTCCTTAAAGGGCAGGGGGAAATGAGTAAGAAAATATTATCTTCTTCCTGCCTGTCCTTCAGCAAGTCCATCCTCTGGAAGGAGTTGACAAAGTAGGTGCCTAAAGAGGTTGGGGGAGTTACTGAAAGTAAAAGCTATTTTGCTGGTTTTCACGTTCATCATCTAGCCAGTCACTGTGTGATAGAGGAAAGCGTCAAGGCAAATCAAAACAAAACAATAATCTCCTGCATTTTTACTCCTCGGGGGATTACTGCTGTTTATTTTGTTTCTATATGAATAGGTGTTCTTCTACAAATGCCTCAAAAGAAAATTGGTTTCATTTGTTCAGTGTTTTGGGGATGATTTGGTCTTTTGTTGCACTTGTGATGTTCAGAGTTAGGAGATCTTGACGCTGAGGTTTTCATATTTACGTTTGGGAAACGCGCCTTTGGAAAGAGCAAACCCCTGCATTTTGTGCATGTATTATTTTTTTTTTTAAAGAGTCTTGAACGAGACTGAAAAGGGAAAGTCACAGTAAGAACCCCAGAGCTAAAAGTGGTCTCTGGGGAATGCAGAGACTGCCTTGGAGTAAGTGAGTGCAGGTACTGCAAGTAGCTGTGTGAGGACCTCACAGTGGGACACTTTGGAAGATGCTTTCTCCTCCAAGTGCTCCTGTTTCCTCTTGGCTGTGTTGGAGCTGGAAGCTTTTAGAGGCCTTGTGCTCTGGTCCAGGATCATCCCTTCTTCCCCTGGGCATCCTGAGCAGGAGACTCTTCCAGACTGCTCTGAGATGTTTCAATGTCTACCTGGCCTTTGTGGTCTGAGCTTGTCCATGGAGCTCCAGCCAGGACAGCAATGAGCCTGGGGAGGGATTCAGTTCACTCTGCATAGGCAATGAAGGCTCAGTTCATTTGCTTCCATGTTGTCATCCAGAGGCACCCAGAGTGTCTGAGATATCTACCAAGGGCAGGTGGATGGCACAGAACCAGCGGGAAGCCATAGAGCAGGAGCTGGAGGCCAAGTGGGTTACTGCAGGGCATCAAGTTGCACTCAACACCTTCTTTCTTGCCACTGAAGAGCCTCTGTCAAAGCAAGATTTGGCATTTTCCTCTCTGTGGTCAGTGGAGCAAGACAGAGACCTGGAAAGGGTGCATCACCACTCACAAGCAGTGTCTGTCTTTCTCTGTTGACTAAGCTGGAGGGACTCACCCTAGGACAGGTCACGTACATTGGCTGGATTTTGGCCGAAGTGATTATGCTGTAGTAATTTCTGGACAGTTCCACTCCTGGTCAAAACCCGCAGCTGCTGTAGTAATGCAAGAGGTTGTTCCCAATAAAAGTCCCTCCAAAACTGCAGCAAAGCTGAAAATTTTCATCCTTCCTTTCTGTCCAGAATATTGGGCTTCAAATCTAACAGTGTGTTTTAAATACAATTTTTAAATCCTTTTTGTTAGGAAAAAAAAAAAAAAAACAAACCAGAAAACAGCCATTTATCTGGTTGTAAATAAACCTACTGATTTCAAAGCCCAGAAGGAAAACATCCACTTGAGTGAGGACTTCTGAGGACACCATTCCAAGTCTCTGTCCATGCCATCTCTTCGCATTTTCATGTAATGCTATAGAGTGGCTGGTACAGTTACACCACAGACTCCCATCCTCTTCAGGGACACACAGAACCACAAGCAGGACTTGCTGTTTCAGGCTGTACCTCCCTGCTTTTGAGTCTGCAGTCTCCAGCTTCATTGGCAGCGATGGACACTCCTGAGGGGTTTGTGAATAAAAATCCCAACGTTTTGGATAAAAATGCCAAAGTCTGTCATTAATAGACATGCAGTTTGGTGAAGTGTCCACACCTCCACCAAGAAATGGTGAAGGGCTCACAAATGACAGAGAAAAGTTGAAAGCCACTGCTCGGTCAATAGTTTCCACATTTCTGTGGCCAAGGAAAGTTAGCCACCAATATTTCCTTCAGACCACCATGATTTTAATCCTCTGATCTTTAGGTAAAAATGCTAATGTTTAGTCTGGTTCTGGAGAGAAACTCGGGATCATTTGTCAAGACCTTGTCAGCCACTGGCTGTTGTGGACTGTGGCATGGGAGCACCAGCCTAGATGGAGACCGATTGTGCTGCTGGCCTCTGTTGAACCAAAGACCAGCAGGTGGGATTAATCTCACCTTATCTAGTCTTTTAAAAAACATTTCTTGGAGTTTCTTCTCCATACAGTCAGTATGTCAGTCAGACCTCTCCTCCCATCCCATGTAAGGTGGTTTGCCTCGCCTGCTGGTTGTTCCTGCTTTGCTTTGTCGTCTATAGAAAGAGCCTTGGACAACACGCTAGGTTGGATGCTTAACCTTTATATGGCTGAGGATGGACATGGCTCTGCGACAGAATAACCTGAGTGCTATTCCTGGCTCTGCCAATCACCCTGGGGTGACTTTGAGAATCCCCTTCCTTTTTTGGTTCTTCTATCCTTTGTCCAGCTTGCTTCCTTAGGCTTGGCTTTCAAAGCATCTAGGTACTAACTGAAATCTGAGGGAGTTATCACCAAAACAACTTTATACCCTAATTTCTGGGCCCTGAGCCATAAGTTCCTTAGAGGAGAGATGTGTTTTTCTGCAAGCCTGCATAAAGATAAGCATAACAGCAATGGATTCTTATCCATGGCCTCAAAATATGTTTGTCCTACAAATACTGATGTAAATCTCTAGCCTGCACCTCCCACAGGGGTCACTAATACAGATCTATTGGCTTTAGTGTGGTGGCTGGTTTTGCTGTAGGCACACAGCCAAAAAGAACATCTTTCTGTCCTCCCCATCCAAAATCTGTTGTGTGAATCCATGTCAGACGAGGTTCCTTTATTTTCACTTGCGAGGGATCCTCGGCACGGAGGGGAGCACATATACAGAGGTGTGCATCTCAGGGACACCCTGGCTATGCCAGCTCCTGTCTAAAGGTGTTTGACACCGGCAGAGCGATAGTGAACGATCTGGGGGTGAAATGAGGATGGGGGCCGGTGTTCCCCAGTGTCTGCGTGCCCCTGTAGAGGATGGAGTCTGGCCAGAGAAGCTTTCTGCTTTCTCATTGTCTCCGCTGCAAATCAACCCAGGATGGGAGGGAGGGGGCAGGGGTGTAAAACAATCACGGTTAATGGATTTGAGAGAGCATTACAACGGGAACTGCACAACGGCGTGGTTTCAGCGGCCGCCCTGAAATAACTATCCTCCCTCTCCCCCATTTCTGAGTGCTGATGGGTATTATTTCAGACTCCTGGTCAGCTGAGCAGGATTACCTGAGTTTGTGCAGAGTATCAGCTTGTTTGCTCCAAAACCATGTCCTGTCTTTTCTTATTTCTCATGAAAAGGTCTATGAGACTTTGGAATGTTTAGGAGGAGTAGCCTCCGGTAGCCTTTGGGTAAAAAGGTTTCCAAGTCAACTAGTCTAGTCTAATCTAAAATATCCCTCCCTCGTGCTGTTTTCTTCCTATGCCAATGCACATTTCATCTGTGGAACTCATTGCTGTAAGACTGCATTATGACCAGAGGTAGAGAAGGATTCGAGTGAGGGCCTAAAACTTGAGAGAATTACCATTAATATATGACATTAATAACATTTTTGGGAAGTGATTTATGCTGTGATGCTTCAGGACACAAGCCAGCCTGCTCTAAATAAAGGCCAAGAAGAAGCTTCTTCCAGTGGAAGACTATTTAATAGCTGTGTATCACAAAATTTATTTCGCCTTCGTCTGAAGCAGGCGGTTCTGGCCACCAAAGGCAGGATGCTAGAATTCAAGATCAAGGGTATCACACCCAAGCATGGTTTTGCAGCTCCTTCAGGCAGAGGTCAGAGACCTGCCAAGTCCCGGGCAACAAAGCAGAGCGTTTAATGTGATGTAGTCATGAGGGTTCAAAGAGTCCAGCAAATTCCAGAACTCTTTAAAGGAGAAAAAAGCTTTGCCCGCAGAAGAACATCAGGAACTAGTCCGCTCCACTGACACACTGAAATTGTGAGCTAGGGTTGGGGTGTCTGCTTTGAATAAACCTCAGTGGATTGCTCTTCCATAAGAAACTCTGGTTCAGTCACACCTTCAATCTCTGCAAGTCTTTCGTGCCACAACATCTTGCAGTAATGAGTCCCATGGATTAATGTGTTGCATGAGGAGCATCTCAGACCTGCCACCTCCTGACTTTAGCTGATGTCCCACAGCTGCATTGTCAGTCCACAATTCTTGCAGCCAAGCACTGCCAATGCCATTAAGAACCATCCTTCTCCCTTCCTGGAAAGACCCAGAGGATTTGACTGGGCTCCTCAGACCACACGGATGTGCTTAGCCTGTATCCACTTACCAAGGACCTGTCAGCACAGCCTCCATCAAGTTGTTTAGTACTCACTAGAAGATTTTTGTCTCGGGGGTTATACATCTGCCATAAGCATCACTTTGGTCCATTGTTTCTGAGCAATCTTGCGCCTTCTAGATATCAGAGTCCAGGAATAATGCTTTCTCATACATCCAGTGGGGGACGTGACTTTGTCTCACTCTGGCAGACAATGACCTGTTGCCACCTCTTGGTTGGGTTTCCACAGGTCCATGAAGCTACTGCAGCAGCCCTCAGGTCAGTGGGTTTCTTGTTCGCAGTCCGTAGCTGCCAGCCTATATACAGCATGTTGGAGAAACCCCCCCAGTGCCTGCACGAGACCCCACAATCTCACTCTGAACATGGAAAGGCATGTCCTTAGCATCAAAGGCTAAATCACAGGTCCTCTGCTTTTTACACTGCCTGCCTGGATTCAAGGCTGAGACCTTGACCCTTTCCTTCTTGAGGCTCCGTGTCCTTTGTCCAGGATATGGGAGAAATCTTTAACTTTGGCTGCAGACATTAATAATAACAGCATTCTCTGATTGGCATAAAACTCCTTGTAGCAAGTGCAAAGGTCATCTGTGCAGACACACAGCTGTGTCCTGAGGTGGTCCAAGAGTGACAGAGAACTCATGATCTGTGAGGCTGAGGAGAGAAGACGTCTAGTCTAGAGAAGATCAAGGGGACACATGATTACAGCCTTCCAACACATAAAAGGCTTCTGCACAGAGGAAGGAAGGGAAAAAAATGTTCCTCATGTCCCTCAGGGATAGGAGGTAATGACCTTAGATTACAGCAAAGGAAATCACATTAAATGTCAGGAGAAGCTTTCTATAGGGGGAGAGTAGGGCAAGGGAGCAGACTGCCTCGTGAAGGGATAGAGACTGTCTGTCACTGAGAGTTTCTTAAACAGCTCCAGCACCTCACCAAAGCAATTACAACGGAGCTTATTCTGCATTTGATTAAGAAAATGGACATGGTCCTTTCCCACCAGACCTGTCTTTCTAACAGTTCAGCAGTGACATGATTGTCCCAAAGACCACCCAGCTCACCACCTCCACCGCACCCAAGACCTGTTTAGTTTTACCTTCCTTCTGTAAGGCAACTTCCCCGCAGTGGATAGATTAAACGAACCCGATCAGGATCTTTTAAAGCCCCGAGACAATCCCCTCGGCATGCAATTGTCTTTCAGGGAAGGAGAGGAGGAAGCAAACGGCATGTCCTAAATGAATCACTGCATTTTTAATGTGCTCCTGGAAGTCTTTTTGTGATGGTGGTGACTGGAGAATGACTTGCTATTTTAATGGCCCCAGCCCAGAATGGCAGCCCTCTAGGACAGGGAAGCCAGTCAGCCTGGCTAGAGCTACCTAGTTCAGTAAGGCACAGTTGTGGGACTCAGTTCTAAGTCTTCCTGTCTGAAAGCAGCTATCTGGGCTGTCAAGAAAACCTTCCTTTCTCAGGCAGAACAAAAGCAATTTGCCTCCAGTGAGGCTGGGTTTCTTTTGTTATGTAACTGTCAGTGGTCTCCTAGTTTAACTGTGTAATTACATTCTCCACAGCTGGCTTCCATTCAGTGGGTTTCTTATTTGCAGCCTGTAGCTCTCAGGCACTTGCACAGCGTGCCAATATCTTGAAGACATCTTTCAGTGTCCCGGGTACATGTATGTGCATCGAGGGTGCAATCCGTGGAGCAGATTCCCAAGTATGCCCAGCCCCAAGTGCAAGGCTGGGCTAATACGAGACAGTTGTTCACGGGAATGACCAAGCTGACAGCTGCTTTGCATCACCGGGGCCCTGCAAAACAGCTAATGCAGGCCAGCCGAATCACTCCCTGTAATATTCACTGTGTTTACTGTATTGGTTGTGGTTTACGGCGTGTTTACATATGCTTCCTGTTCTGATGTTCTGGGTAGGCACATAATGTCACTGCAGAGCACGGGTGCGTGAGAGTCGGGTGCATGAACCCAGCGGGGACCTGGACCAGCCTCCGTTTGCGCTCAAGGCAGGTGACCCATGAGGAAATCTGTATCCTCTGCATCTGGACCTGATTTCCAGGTCTTGCTGATCTGCGTTCTTCAGACATACACACAGATCTGCAGACTCGAGCCCTCTAAAAGTGCTGCAAGTTCAGACTCCCAAAACATCAGATATTTTCTAAAACCTCTGGGCCGTTATCACTTCTGTATGAGTCTGCGTGGCTGAGCCACTGGACTTGAGCTGGTGCCAGTTCTGCTCCCTCGGTCACCAGTGCTTTTTGGAAATATCACCTCTCATGCATCTGGGTAGTCCTATGCACCATCTGTCTGACTATCTACTAAGTAAGTATATAGGCAGTGCAACCTGTGTATCTTTTCAGTCTAATTAATGCTCCTACACCTCTTTTCCTCATTTTTAAGGATTATTATTTGTCCTTCCTCCTGTTCTACCCAGGAAATGTTGGGATGCTGCCTTTCATAGAGCTCCCAGGAGGTAGAGCAGATCAATTTTTAATTCAATTTCCTTTCCTTCTACCGTGGGTTTATGTAATAGTGTAAAGCACCTAAAAGAGGCAGAAGACTGGAAAGAGACAGACTCATTTGCTAATACCCAGAAGGGTCGGAAATAAAGGCAGGCCTGATACCATATATTTCTGTCTGCCTTGCAGGAAAAAAGCGTATTATTTTCTTGTAAAAGTCATCAGGTTGTAAATGAAATTGGCCTTGCAGCAGTGATATTTTTGGGCGACGCTGTTTAAAATTCAGACCCACACCAGCGCTGCACATGGCCTCTGGCAGCTGCGGGAAGAAGTGGGGCAAATGCTGTCCCAGTGAGTCTGCTGCCTTCAAAAACCGATGGGCACCCAACCACCTTTGGGTTTTCTTACTCACAAAGCGCTTGTGGAGCAATTTACCATCACGCAAAGCAGGTCTGCCACAAGAGATGTCGCATGCTTGTACGCAGCATACACCCCGACAGCCTTTCATCAGGGCTCAGCCCATGTGGTGTAACCGGCATTCAGGAAGGATCGGGGAAACGAGTGGGCTCAGAAAACACAGAATATTACAGCCCCAAGCCTGTGCAGAGTTTCAGCAGTTCCAGAACTCAAAATGTCCTGTGATGGGCTCAGTAGGAAAGGCTTAGTTTGACAGGTTTTTTGCTCCGAGCTGTATCTTTTCCTCCTCATCCTCGAGCTTGCTCCAACGACAAGGGCAATGACCCTCCTATGTCATTGAGAAGGCTGGAGTAAAAGCTAAGAGAGGGTTCTTAGTCTTATGGTTGTGAAACAATGGAAATAAACACAACCACGCGTAGTGGGAGATCAGATCTGGCCCCCAACGGGCCAGAGATAGAAGAAGAAATTTGGTCGGTGGTGACAGGACTCCAACTTGGGAGATGCAGCTCATGCAAGTTCCTCCCTCTCACACATGATGGGACATGAACAGAGCAAGGCCAAGGCATGTCTAAGGTATCAGCTATCCTGGCAGCCCCGAGGGCCAGCCGTGCCCTGGGGTTCATCGAGCGCTGCATCGCAGCCGGACGAGGGAGGGGATGGTCCCGCTCTGCTCCGCGCTGGGGCGGCCTCACCTCCAGCGCTGGGTGCAGTGTTGGGCGCCACGGGACATTGAGGGTATAAAGCTGCTGCTGGAGAGTGTCCAGAGGAGGGCACGGAGCTGGTGAAGGGTTTAGAGGGGAAACCGTACGAGGAGCGGCTGAAGCCCCTTGGTTTGTTCAGCCTGGAGAAGAGGAGGCTGAGGGCAGAGCTCATGGCGGGCTGCAGCTTCCTCACCAGGGGAGGAGGAGGAGGGGCAGGCGCTGATCTCTTCTCTCTGGTGACCAACGCCAGGACCCGAGGGAATGGCAGGGAGATGTGCTAGGGGAGGGTTAGGTTGGGTGTCAGGGAAAGGCTCTTCCCCCAGAGGGTGGTGGAGCCCTGGCACAGGCTCCCCAGGGAGGCAGTCACGGCACCCAGCCTGGCGATGTTCAAGAAGCCCTTGGACAAGGCCCTCAGAGACAGGGTGTGAATTTGGGGTGTCTTGTGCAGGGACAGGGGTTGGACTCGGTGATCCTTGTAGGTCCCTTCCAACTCAGGTCATTCCATGATTCTATGATCTCTGTGATCAGCCACCTCTGCAGAGGAGGATGTTGCTGGGAGGCTGAACCCTTGAATAGGAAGCCCCAGGATGAATGTGATCCTCCCAGCCTGAAGCTATGCCTCTGCCTGGCCCTTCCTTCTCCATTTACACCTGCCATGTGGGGAACATCCAGGCTCCCCTGGAGGCAGCAACTGGAGAAAGGATAGAGAGATGCTCTGAAGGTCTTACACCCCTCTCGAGCAATGAGAGGTGGAGGACACACAGCATCAACTGGATGGAGAGCCTCCCTGCACCCTTCCCCATAGGCTCATTTTTTCCCCTATCAACAGAAAGGAGCTGGGATAAATCTCCCGAGGAAGGGCCAAGGGACCACGTTAGAAGGGCATGCCTGGCCCCCTCGGCAGTGATCCCCCCCTCCACACTGTAACAAATAGACACGGAGTCACTGGCACAGAGATGCTGTCTCTTGCTCTCCTGGTGGGACCCCAGGGGCTTAGTCTGGGTATCACTCTGACGGCACAACATCATTGTCTGGCGACACGATTTTGATCTGTGGCAAAGAGTCTCTTCTGTGCGTATTTAGGTAGTCAGTAAAATATTTATGCAGCAGGATTGTTCTGCTCTGTGGGCCCTCTGAGGGCAGGGGTGGCGGGGAAGAAGAAGGAAGCAGAGGGAACACTACAGTTGCAGACGCTGCTATGGTTTCTAGCTGAAATACACCTTCAAGCCCTCCATGAAATGTTTTCTTTAAACACACAAGCAGCCCAGACACTAGAACAAAGTTAATGGTCCAAACCAAACCCAGCTCAGAGGACAGATTCACTGTGCATCTGGTACGAGGTTAAATAAGAGATACACATGTCAGTAGTCCCCCCGGACAGTGGCGCGGGGACCTCCACACCAGCCCACCAGAGCAGGTCGAGTCAGTAGCGATGGCAGGGAAGATGCAAGACCACGAGGACCACTCCAGGCTTGTGTCTGCTGGGCATCCCGTCTCTCTTTTCAGTGCAAAATGATTTGGTACTTTCCCCCACCTCCTCTTTTCTCATCCTGCAATCCACCGTACAACCCCCGGCCGTGCCAGAAGCTCCCTGGGTCTCTCCACACCACCGCCTCTCTCCTGTGAAATGATAGCAGGTCCTTCTGTCTGCACGAGGTCCTGATTTGGACAGGCACGTGCACCGGGGTCTGCCCATCAGTCTGCTGTTCAGCCCTGGCCATGAGGGCTTTCCTCCAGAGGGGAGAGGAGGTGGAAAGGGCTTTGCTGTCTTTCAAGCTGAGGCACTTCTCCTTTCTCTAGATGTCAAAAAGATGAACACTCCTGCCTGAGCTGGTCACCCCAGCCCACACGTATATAGGTTATGGAGGGAACACCCAGCTGTCAAAATCTTTTCTAAACTGAGCTGTCCTCATCCAGGACCGATTTCTCTCAGCTAGCTGAAAGCAGCCTGCAGAAATTAGCTCAGATGAAACTCTTAACTTTCAGATACTTTCAGCTTCTGAAGGATGGCGGAACCCCTAGTCAGGCCCTCACTGTGTTCACACAGTGATCAGCACAACAGCGCCCAATCCTTCCTGGGGGTCTCCCAAAACACACAGAAAAAGCCAATAGTTGCCCACCCTGCTCGGTGCAATACTGCAGATATATTTGCTTGTTTTCTCGGCAGAGGGAAAACTCATACCCGAGAGAGCAGCATGCTGAAAGACTAATCTGCACAGCTTTTCTACAAAGAGCAGACCTCCAGCTCAGCAAATGTTCCCCAGTCTCTTCTCTGTAGGTGGCCAAGAGCAGATGGCTTTGGAAACATATAACAGGTCAAGCATAATGCAATGCTTCCTTCCAATACCAAAACCATACAAAGTTCAGGGACTTCCTGAGCAAAACTTTTTTCCCATGGATATACCAGACCTGAGTGGCTTTTGTTTGTTTGTTTGTTTGTTTTTTTCATCTGTCCAGCATTCCCTTAATCATCCACAATGTTTTGCATCAAGAAATTTTCCAGCTTTACTAGAACTCAGGCAGGGCCTTGCTGATCATCAGGTCAGGCTGGGGGGATAAGATGGAGAAAGCCGATTTCTACACCTGGTTTTGCCACAGATCTACTGAGGGCTTTTGCGCACACACTTCCTTTCCCTAGGCAGCCAGGGCATCTCTGTGTTCAGAGTCACGGGTGGGCTCTGGAAATAGCCTGGCTGCCAACTGCCTAGATGGTCCTTCAGAGCCACGCCATTTCCCACCACGTTCCCTGCTGTGCCCAGATCTGTCACTGAGCTCCACTTGACTTTCTGAACTAAACAGCCCAAATTCGTTTCACCTGGAGTGAAGAATGTGACTGAGCTGAGTTAGCAATCTGGGTACACCTGGATGCCTCAGAAGTCAGAGCAGAGAGAAGGCATCAGCAAACCATCTTTCAGCTCCTTTAAGATCTGAGGCATGGGTGGACATCGCTGTCCTGCCCCACAGCCATGGTTTGGAGCTGGGCATGCAGCAGTTCACACAGCAGGTAATGATGTGTGGGACTCATTGCCATGGGATGCTCTGAAGAGGGCTTCGTGGTCCTGTGGAGGAGCCCCTCTCTCCCCACGAGCTACGCTCTCGATACAGACTTCCCCATGGGGTAGGCTGAACAGAACTGGAAGGAGATGGTGTTTCCTTGGGGCTGCGGAGGTAACCCTGCCACCCCATCCTGGTTTCAGTTTCTCTGATTTCTGAGGTTAAACATTATGGTGCCCACACCAGACGCACTGGCTCCAAGAGACCCAGCCAGACCCTGGACCGTGGAGCTCGTTTACCTGCTTTGCCACACAAGTCCCCCAGATGTCAGAGGGTCACGGGGCCATGGGCCATGGGTTTGGGGAGGGGAAGGGGAGGAAGGGAACAGAGGAAGAGGGGCTGGCCCAGGGGTCCTCTGCTATCGCCAAACCGGCTGTCACAATAGCAGCACTGTTGCCTCGTGGGCTGGCTGGGTGATGGGATTTCGCAGGGCTGTAAATCACTTTCCTGGCGGCCGCGTTCTCCTGCCCGTGTTGAAAAGGCTTAGGTTTCCCTCCCGCAGAAGTGATGGCAAGCTCGGGGAAGGGGGCGGAGGCCAGGTGCTGGAAATATTCAGTGGGGGCATCCCCAATCGCATACCTCTGAAATCTGACCCTGGCAGGGAAGTCGATGCGGTTCAACTGACTTCAGGACCTTGCTGCGCTGGTGCCAGAACAAACAGCTGCATTGAGGATTCCTGGGCCATTAGCAGTGGCCATCCACACTGGGAATGCTTTCTCCTCCCTCTCCAGGAAGGAGGGAGGGAGGCACCACATGCTCGCTTGTGCAGCTCCCAGATGTTCGCAGGCAGCCCCATGCTCGCTCGCACAGCACGTGCGTGCACGGTGGCGCTTGCACCAGGAACTTGTTTCAGGCATGGGGGGGGGATGCAAAACCCCTGACTGATGCATGGATGCAGGCCGGCTAACACACATCCAGACACTAAGGCACAGGCTGAGCAGGACATTGAAACCCTCTCGGACGAGCACCCGCGCCCAGTGGTTTGGGCACACAGCTCTGCGAAGTCCCTAGTGTGTGAAAAGCAGGTACAGGATGGATAAGGCTTTCCACCTCTTGGGAACAGCTGTGCAATATAGCTGCAATGCAGGTGGGGGTGTCTTCTGGAGGGACCTCCCACCATGCCTAAGTGCCTGTGCCCTAATCCACGAGTCCCTGAGCTGAACCCAGTCCGTCCCAGGGATCCTCGGACTTAGTTGCACTAAGAACTTGGGAACAGGATGCAACACCGAGAGGCAACGGCTCTGAGAGAGAGGAGGGGCAAGCAGCCCCGAGAGCATAAATATCTTCCTGTTAAGTTAGGCTGTGTTATTAGCTTCATCCGATGGCTCTTGGGCAAGAAGGAAGGAAAGAGGATGGAGGTCAAGAGCATAAGGCACACAGTGTTTCAGATTTCTGCCTTGCAGGAGAGAGCGTTCACACTCCAGGCATGGCCCTGCGTAAGAGGAGCTTGGGACTGAAACCTGCATGGGGATGAAATGGCTCACTGAAAGAGGAAAATGAATTTGATCTGTTGAGTGATGGCGATACTTGTGTGGTGTTAAGTTGAAGTCTGGCAGCTGAGTTTCTGTTTTCTGTAGGGTACTCTGATGCAACTTACAGTTGTGTTCTTGCTGGAGGGGTGTAGGCAAGGAGAAGACCATGCCCTTGGAAAATCAGATGCATTGCCCGGGCTCTCACAGGGACTGAAGGAGAGCCCTCACTCACGGCATGGGAGATCTGTGCCTCTGGTCACCCATCACCCCATTGCCTCCCAGTTAACCTTGCATGCACTGAGCCCAGGCGCACACAGTGATGGTATCTCAGGAGGGAGCTAGAAAGCCCACATCGATTCTGGTTGTGCTCCACACGAAGTGCATTTGCTGGTGGAGCAGCTCAGGTGTGTTTCTAGCAACCCTACAAACAAGCCCACGTCATGTGCTCGAACACGCTGTTTACCCCACGTACAGGTATACGGACACGTTATCTGTGCGCAGCGCTCGCTGCGCAAGAGGTGTGTGAAGTAGATCAAAGAAATCCTGTCCTAAAAGTGTTTTCCCCACCTGAATGCCTCCAGTTAGTCTGGTGAAGATCCCACCCAGGGAGTGTCTCTCCTGTGCTGATGCCATGTGCCGCCCTTGGGGCTCCCCTATACCAGCCCGGAGGGTGAAGGGCTCCCTGCACGGTGTGTGCTCACCAAAATACCCTTTGTATCAGCCATATGATGCAACACAGACTTTGTTCCTCCATGGTTTTGCATTAAGCGGGGTGGACTGATTCCACACTTTGTGCAGTGGTGAAAGGACATGGCTTCGTGGTATCGCAGCCACCAGCAGCGATTGCCCGTGGGCTCTCAGTCCCTGGAGTGGATATATTCATGCAACCCTCAGCTCCCATGCCCAGCCATGGAGCAGAAAGCAGGTCTCTGGCATGTGAGATCATGTTGCTGGGGGAGGAGGGGGCAGGAATTAATGCAATTGGGTTGTCTAGGGAAAATGTCATCCAGGGAGCCAGGTCCAACCTGTTGTCAAACCCCAGCGCTGGTTGAAATGTGGCATGGTGACTCTCAGGCCCCATGCAGTCAGGAGAGACGTGGGTCAAGAATTGGTGAGAAATGCACACGAGACCCGACAGATTTTATGTCCCATGGATTGGCAAATACAGATTACAAAAGGCAGCTTTCCCAGCAGGATAGGATGTGGATGGTGGGCCGCCACACAACAGGACCCCCTCCTTCATCTTGCAGTTCAGAAAGGGAGGATTTTCTTGGGCGCTGGGGCAATGGTGAGGCTCTTATTTACTTCACGTTATTGCTTTATCATAAGCTGCCTGTGGGATCTTGGGCAGATCTACAACATTATGAGGATCAATTGCTTCTCTGAGTTTCAGCAGACATCAAACCTTCAGCAAGCTGCATCTGGCATGTGGGGTTGTGGAGAGGAAGAGGAGTTTCAACTCTGTACTTTGATTTGGGATATGCAGCCTAGTTTCGGAGGGGCCTTGCTAGAACATCCATAACCCCAGTGGTCCCAGCCTCTGACCCAGATGCACATCCCATTCCCCAGTGCCTGGCTGGGTCCCCTGTGCTGGCAGAGAAAACCCTCAAGGGCTACTTTTTGTCCCCCTTTTTGTTGCACAGGTCAAAGGAGAAGAAAAAACTTGCTAAAGGGCTGCTGCAAATCTGCAAGCTATACTGAGCAATCAGCCCTCTCCCAGTTATCCCAGGATCATTAAAACTGCGTCTGTGACCTGCAGCATCCCCAAAAAGCAGGGACAGATCAAGCACCTGCATTTCTGTAGCTTTAGCCAGGACACAGAAAACAGGGTTGTGCTACAGCAGTGGTGGCAGCTGATCTGGTAGGAAACCAAAGAGGGTGTAGAGATGATGTATGATCTGGTGCCAAGCCTGCCAGGACAAAATCACCGCCTTCAAACCTTTCATGTACATTTGAAATAACTCTCTGAGGTCGGGAGGATGCTGATGCAATGGCAGTCCCAAAATCAGAGCTGGATGTTCTCCAGGCATCTGCTCTGGAGACACCAGGGTGTAAAAGGGAAAAGAAAGAGAAACGACACCAAGAGGAAGGGACAGAAATGTCTACCAAAGGCCTTCTGCACTGGAAAGGACAAGCGTGCATGTGGAGTGTGTGTTGCCTCAATAGGCTGAAGGAAATGCCTGGCCGCAGGGCAGCCGTGCAGCACCATTCGCAGCCCCCAGACTATCACAGGTAGTTCCTGTCTGTCTTGTTTCTGCCCTTAATAGCTATTATCGGTCGACTCTGAGTCGACTGGCAGAACACTGATCTCCTGTGGATCCCAGGACAGAAGCTTTTCATAACGTCGCTGTGCTGGGAAAGGATTGCTATAAAGTCCCTTTCAGACAGCACCTCCCTGCCTCCCTGCACCCATCCCCGTGGCCAGCCCTGGACCCCATGGGAGAGAAGCACCCCTGTGGAGACACAGAGCTGAGCAAAGTCCAGCCTGCAGCCAGGCCCCAGCTCTCTACCTGCTTTTGCATTATTTATTATTGGCCATAGATGGCAGCAAACGTCTCGAAGCATCCCGCTGTGTTGGCTGGTTGCAGCTGGGAGCTGCAGGAACAGAGGCACAAGCCAGAGGAATTCCTCCATCCCTTCGCTGTACAGGCATGGTCCCTCCTCCAAAGGGAGAGAGGAGCAGAGGCACAGGTCACCAGCTGGCTCCCATCCAGGGCTCTCCAGCAGAGCTGTCTAGTGGCCACTAGCAAGCAAGCCCTGGATCTCCTCCAGGCCTCCGTGGTCCCGGGTGCTGGGATGAACTGGAGGACTGTGGAGGGAGCAAGGCCTGGTGAGACCCTCAGTGTAGCTCACCGGGAATGGTCATGGAGATGACCAGGGCCTGTAGCGACAGGATAAGGGGCCACTGTTTTAAACTGAAAGAGGGTAGATTTAGGTTGGGCATAAGGAAGAAATTTTTTACAGTGATGATGGTGAGACACCAGAACAGGTTGCCCAGAGAATTTGTGGGTGCCCCATCATTAGAGGCGTCCAAATTCAGGTTGGATGGGGCTTTGAGCAGCCTGGTCTAGTGAAACATGCCCATGGCAGGAGCATGGACAATCACAGCCCCAGGATGGGGAAGGTCCTGCAACAGGACAGGAGGGACAGCAACAAAGAAAGGGCTCTGGTTTGTTTTATTTTTCCAGTGTAAATGCAGCCACTGTGTCCAGGTATAGAAAAAGATGAAGGCTTTCCATCTGTAGATCTACACACCTACCTCTATATCAAGGCAACTTTGACTTTACCAATCCCATTTTCCAGCAGGACCACAATCATTCCTGCTCTACAGGAACTTAAGAAAATCCAGACAGGATCAGGCCAAAAGTCTGTCCAGCCCCAGGCCCTCTTTCCCATAGACAATAGTTGCAGGTGCTTGGGAAAAGGAATAAAAGACAGAATTGTTGTGAGTGATCCTTCCCCTTCTCCTCTCCCAGCTACTGCTTTAAGGCCCCCAGCTCTGGAGGGTGCATGAAGGCTCATGGTGTTTCACAGCTGTTCCTCTGTTCAGTTATTATTTGTCTTAGCTGGAGTTTCATGCATCCTGTTTTCAGAGAGGAGCCATCCTTTTCCAGCAAGTCCCATACAACCCAGTCTGGTGAAGGCCCCTGTTCTCCTCTGCAGTCTCAAAGAAGGAACTAAGGATAGACCTGAAGCCCATCTGTCTGTCTCCCTGCAGCCCATGCAGGTGCTGGACTTGCTGGGGGAGGTCACGTTTGGATATGGGTTAAGGCTCCTGTCTTGGCCAGGCTTGCTGAATAGCCTTGGTGGTGTCACTTAGCCTCCCTCTGCATCTCGCTTCCTCCACTGTAAGAGAGGGGGTCCTCATCCTGCGTTACCTTCAGCGGCAGCTTTGCAGGGGTTCGATGTATCTGTGCATCTCACTGCCCCTGGTGTTTGTCGTGGTTTAGCCCGGATCAACAACCAAGCCCCACGCAGCCGCTCGCTCACTCCCCCCCGGTGGGATGGGGGAGAGAATCGAAGAATAAAAGTGAGGAAACTCATGGGCTGAGATAAAGACAGTTTAATAGGGAAAGAAAGAGCCGCGCACGCAAGCAAAGCAAAACAAGGCATTCATTCCCTGCTCCCCACGGGCAGGCGGGTGCTCAGCCATCTCCAGGAGAGCAGGGCTCCATCACGCGTAACGGTTCCTTGGGAAGACAAACGCCATCACTCCCAACGTCCCCCACTTCCTTCTTCTTCCCCCAGCTCTATACACCGAGCATGACACCATACAGTGTGGGACATCCCTGGGGTCAGTTGGGGTCACTGTCCCGGCCGTGTCCCCTCCCAGCTTCCTGTGCCCCCGGCACAGCACGGGGAGCTGAAACAGTCCCTGACTGGTGTAAGCGCTGCTGAGCAACAACTAAACATCTCCGCATTATCACCACTGCTTCAGCACAAATCCAAACCACAGCCCCATACGAGCTGCTGCGAAGAGAATTAACTCTATCCCAGCTGAAACCAGGACAGTGTTTCAAGCTGTATTATCTAAGCAGGGAAGCAAACGCCTTCCCAATCGCTTCACCACCAAGGAGAAAGTGTTGCAAGACCTGCTGTTTCTCACTTTGCCTCGGGTTTGCTGGATTACTGGATTCTCCCCCTCCAGCTCTTTGTTCTGCGTTTTGTTAGCCAGGCTCCAGACCCATGGCTCTTCTCCAGAGCCTGGAACGCTGTTTCTCTGCCAGGTCCCCTTCTCTTTGCTGTCCTTTAATTATCATTTCAGGAGCATAATCACCTAGGGGAGAGAGAGAAAGAGCACAAGAGGGAGAGATGGAGTGAGCAGGAACGTGAGTTTCCCCATACGCTTCCCCCAGAAGCGTAGAAGAGGAATGCTGTGGTTCTATAGGTTGGCTCCTGCAATTAGCACAGCCTGTGTAATTAAACCAAGATAGACGGTGCTGGCAAGGAAACACCTCATCAGTCTAATTTCAAACTGTTATAAAACCAGTGAATGGAAAACAGAGAGCGTCCATTTGTTTCCAATTGAGAAAAGTGCAGGGTTAAGGTTGGTCCGCAGCTCCACCTCTTGCACACACAGGCGCGCTCACACGTGGCTAAATGAAACCAGAAGGGAGCAGCGAATATACAGCTGCGACAAATCCTTTGCCTTCTCGGGACACAGAGATACTGAGGATTAAGGGCATAGTGTCAAAACCCAAATCAAAACTTCCTTTGCCACACCCCTTGTTTATTTGGCTACGGTCTTTGTTTATTTACTTATTTTCCTTTTCCACATCTCCTCCTGATTAGCATTTCCAAAGGAGGCTGAGCTCCCCCGTGCCAGCCAATTTTGCATGCTCTTAAATCCGGAGAGTTTACGGTCTGAACAGTGAAGGAAGGTGCCCGTGGTCATGCCATGAGTCTGTGTCAGAGGAGAGAAGAGATTCAGGTTCCTAGCTGTTCTCCTGAGCTGCAGGTCTACACAGTATTCGTCTTTCCCTGATCCATTGATCTGCCTTATTTTAATTCATCTCTTTCCCAGCTTTATGGCTTTTCTCCCTTCTCCCAGTGCTCCTCATCATTGCTCTCCTCTCCTACCAAGCTTTTCCTTTCCATCCTTTTTCTGTCGCCAGCTACATCAGGGGCTGGACAGTCTCTTACGCTACCTGGGGGTGCTGCTCCATTCATGTTCTGTGATGGGATAAGGGTGGCTGTGTGTGCAACTAGTGCATGGCTCAGGACAGGGAGGGACTGAAAATTATGGGTCCCAAAATTAGATTTCCCCCCCTTTCCATAGGAAACAACACTGTGATTGTCTCAGCCTTGATTTTTGCTTCTGGGTAGACCTCAGACCCCTGTGCTGACTAAGACTTCTACATGCCAGGGCCAAAGGCAAGACTCTGAGGTTGTGTACTTCAAGTAAGATGTTGCCCTTTAAAGCACAGGAATCAGCTTTGTGCTGAAATGCCTCCAGCTCAGCAGGACATCTTCCCAGAATCAGGCGAGACACTCCGTGTCCTATCCCAGCATCGGCAAACCGTACACAGCCTTTTGGAACAACATCCCACCCGGGCAGCTCGCTCTCCTTTAGGTTTTGTTGCAAACTCCAAACTCCCCCCAGGTCCAAGTTCACACATGCCAAGTTCACTTAACCTTTCGTGCTCACCAGGAAACAACATGTGGGAGGATAGGGAATGGGTAGCATCTTTTTAAATAGCTCGTAGCTACAGCACTTGCCATCCTCTCTTTTAGAAGGCCCTGGAGAACGGCGTGGAAAAGCAGTGTGCATGTCTGGGCCTGGCACGTTGGTGCAAAAGGAGCAGGCAAGTCTATTTGGGACCCAGAGGAGTCTGTGCAGTTGCTTTATGTTATTTCTGTCACGGGAAAAGCAAAAACCAAAATGGGTGGATGCCATTTGGTGTCTCCTTGAGGATTCCTTCCTAATCCAGGCAAGACATGAGCTCATGATCTCCAGGCTGGTTCCCCTCACTCCAGTAGTGACGGACTGAACTGCATGCCCAGAAGGTCTGGCTGGGGATGCTTTTGTCTGTGTTTTTCTAGAAGCTATTGACTTTGAACCCAAATACCAGCAGAAAGCCCAAAGATGAAAAGGAAAGTTCATACCTGCCCTTGGGGAGAAAACCATCAGGATTCGAATAGTACTATCTCGTTTGCCCCATTGCCGGGAATAGTTGGGATCATTTTGCCGCAGCACTAGTCAGGAACACATCAGTGATGATCCGTAGATAACTGCTGTCCATTCTGGATGCAGAGAGGAGGGTAGGGGATGATCGGTTTATTTTCAGCTGAGAATTTCTGGAATGAAAATTGCATGGGTTCTGGGTTTTTCTAGCATATATTATTGCATACACATAAGCCCACACTTGGGCATTGCAGTCCTCAGAGCACTTTTCTTCACCGTGAAAAGGCTGAACGAGTTGTTGGTTAGCAAGGACACCCATTAGTGGGAGTCATGCTCAAGAATATGTTTTCTTGAGGGCAGTTTATGACCAGATGTCAGCCGTGGCCATTGAATTGCTGTCTTTCTTAGCAAGGGACTTCATCATTTTGTCTTCCAGCTGACCAGCCTTCTAAACTGGGAGACGTTGGGATACACCAAAGAATGCCAGGGGTGTTTTACTAAGGAAGGCTTTCCCATCTAAGCCAACAGCTTGAAGGTTATTTGTAGACATGAAAACGTGCTCCCCCACAATGTGGAGAGGTACCAAGAGGCCTAAGTCAAGATCTAGTCAGCTGAGCTTTTCCCAGTAGTCAGTGTAGGCTCCTCCAACAGGAGTCATGATTTAGGATGGGCTGAATCACCCTCCTGAGCCCATCCCTTGCCTTTTGTGGTGGATGGGGGCTGCCACAAAACTCTGCTCCTAATTTAGGTGCTGTAGTAGGTAAAGTTAGATGAGAAGCCTCTGAGTTGTGGCAGTGGTGTTTTTAGAAGGAAACATAAATCCTACATCTCGACGGCTTGTTGTTAAAGTTACATGCAAGCTAAAAGACCCGATTTACTCAGAATTATGTTCCCTACTAGTAAATCTTTCCTGGTTCCTCAAGGCATTGGATCACTCTTTCTCACCTCCTGAGCTATGTGCAGCACAGCATGGTCCCACATTTCCCCCACTCATCCACAGCATCCACATGACATCAGTCTTCTTCCATTCAAATTGTTTAGAAAGTCTTACAAAGTGCCTCAGCTGAAAGTAGCTCACTCGGGAACCTGCTCATTAGCATGGTGCACGCCAACCTGATGGGCTGAGACCATCAGCTGCAACGATCTCCTGGCCATGATTCTCTTCTGGGGCTTCAAGAGAAGCCCAAATCCCTCAGCGTGTAATCAATGACCATCACATTTGGTGTGAGGAAGCAAAGTCCCCTGGGACCACTGCCTGAAGTGAATAGTGTTGCTACCGATTTTCCTTCTCAGTTCCCACTAAAAAGGAAAAGTTAGGACCAGAGGGTGGGTGAAGGGGCAGGGGGAGGAAAGCGGGACAGGAGACGTGGCCATCCTTCGCTCAGGTACCACGCAAACATAACAGATCCTGAGCAAACGTTCACCGCGCGCCTCCTGTATCTCTGGAAACCTGAGCTGCATCCTCTGTGGCATGGGGAGTGAAAGCTGTTCCATTTTGATTTCATCCCTCCTCCATCTGTTTTACTAAGTTTGGCCCCGCTTATAGCTAAAGACATTTGGCTTCTGTCTCAGGCTGTCAACCGTGTTGATAGAAGTGGTTTCCTGTTGCAGGTCTTTGTTTTTGAGTGACCAGCTTTCCAGATGGCAGAGGCCACATTTCCCCTTCTCTCCTTCCGAGGCCTGTTTCCCTTCTCGTTACCTGCCAATTAGGGCTCATTACCCACTGGGGAGAGCTGCTTTGGGAGTTAGGAGACCGTGACTGCAGGGCTGAGTGTCTTGTGGCGGTAATCGCGGGACGTCATTGCTCTTGCTGTGCAGTTCTCACAAGGAGAACAGAGAGCTTGCTCAGCTGAACCCAGCTGGGGTCTTTTTACCCCAGTTCCTGTCCCTAAAGTGACCAAAAACCAGACATTTCAGAAGATGTGGAAGAAATACCATTGTAAATATATGTGGTGTAATATCCCTCCCTCTCCTCCATCGAGGTTTATTTTCTAATCTCTGACTCCTGAATAAAAGCCTGAATCTTGAAGGGTGTCTAAACTGTCCAAAAGTGCTTTTTTTTTTACATTTCGTCCTCTTTAGAGAAATAAGATTTATTTGGTTATGTATCTACATGTGTGTGCGCATGCGTGTATTTACCTCTAACTTTCAAGGAGTTTTGAATCTTTAGGAAAGCTTTAAACAAATCTGACTTTTGGTTGAGGTTTTAAAGCCAGCCAGTGCCTGCAAGCTCTGTAAAAATCATCCATTGGTTGGAGGAAAGCAATTGAACCAGTTGGTGATCTTCAAAATTAAAGCCGAAACTTGCATGCAGCCTTATTAGCCAAGAGGGCATCCAGAGCCCCTGAAACACCAGAAAACTGGTATTCGCTACATCCACTATTTATTTGATGAGCTCTTAGGACAGGCTATCCCTAGACTGAAAGCCAGAAGGTTATTCTGTATAAATCAAGACAGAATTTCACTCCCTTGCTCCAGCACAAAGCCCATTTCTCGCAGTCGAGATGAAAAAAGAGACACCCCTCTTTTTCAGGAGGCACCCAATCTGCTTTTTCGGATGGAGAGTAGTCTGCGCCCTGTGCTAAATTTAAGGCGCAGACACATTTATATACATCAGCAAAAAGTCACAGGACTGGGCATGCACCAAAATGCCCACTGCTCCTCTGAGTATTTCTAACTGGGGAAACAGCAATTTGATATTTGCACGTGCTGATAGCCATATCTGTCTAGATGTTAGTGGATACAAATCATGTATTGTGATTGTGAGAACGCTGGTATTCTGAACCGGCCTCTCAGTAAGAGATCCTACCCCAGCATAGTCCAGCTGACGTCATGGGGCGGCTCGATTTACATCGGCTGGAATTCTGGGTCCATTTGTTGCGTCTTGGTCAGTTCATTAGGGCTGCCAGCGATGGGAGAATTTGTGTCGTTCAGCTGCGGTAGGCATTGAAAAATAGCATGAAGGACTCAAAAGAAAATGCAGCACTGGTTTTCCCAGCTTCAGGATGGGAAGCAGCAAAGAGAGAAGATGTGAATGGATGATGTTGTGCTTTTACGAGCCCTATACCTGCTTGGGTTTGGGTAGCTCTAGATCAGCCCTGGAAATGTGATGTGTAAACATGTTTTTTTCCCTGATGTGTGACAGGCAGTCCAACTTCAGGTGTGCCTGAGATGACTATCAGCTTGCTGACCAACGGGTTGAGGGGCACCTCCAGATCTTGAGTGGAGTGGTAGCTGGCTGGAGGACTCTCCCCAGTGATCGCATCAGCGTGGGGAGACAAGCTGATTGCCATGGTGTCTCATACGATTCTGGAGATAGGTGCGATGAACCCAAGCTAAGCAACAGCCATGAAAGTTCAGCAGGACCACGGGGCCGCAGCTTTGGCGTCGGCGCTGACACAGTCAGGCCTAAAGTGCCAAACAACACAGACCGAAGTTGAAAGCTGGGATCACAGAAGGTTGCATACGGCCACTGCAGAGTAGGGTTCCTGGCAAACAGGATCACCCCAAGCATAGGCTGAGCGGGTCACCTAGTGATTGCTGGGAAAGCAGTCGAACGCGGGGCATTTAGTCAGTAAATCCAAAACCGGAGAGAATAAGGTCTTAGGCTCGCGATGACAAGTGGCACGCATCCCGTTTCCAAAAAAAGAGCAATGGCCTTTTTCAGTGCAATACTGAACCCAGAGCTCCTGGCAGCATCTTTAGAGAAATGCCCAAAAGTCGCAATCAGGAATATTCCCTGATGGCAGAGATGGAGGATTTCCCAAGGCAGAAAACTTGCTCCTTTTGCCTCTCATAGCTAAGTTTCCCTTCCCTCGTCTTCCCCCCGATAATGCCAGGTCACCTGTAGAGTACAAACGCGGGCTGAACCTGCCTGCCTCCAGTTCTTCACAGTTTTGTTTCCCATTTGCATATAATCATGATCACAGAGTCCTGCTTCAGCCTCACCTTCCCACTCCGTCTCACAGCTCTCCAACATCCTCCCGATTCCAACAAAATTCTTTCCCCTCTGCTTCTTGTTGACACACAAGTTCAGCCTCCAAATCAGGATGTGAGCAGGCACTGTTTGTCGTAATCCCTCCACCAACCTCACCCCACAAAGAATCTGTTTTCGAACAGACAAAAACTCATTAGCTGGTTCACAGGCTTGTTGATGCGCACTGATGGCTGACTTGTTTCTGAATCCAAAATGAATTTCTGGAAAAACTTTCAGCTGTAGAGAACTGGGGAAGGTAAATACAGTGAGATATTTTTAGGTTTGGGTTTTTTTTTCTTCTCTTAAATGATGATAATCTGCCTTTGTACATGCTGAAAAGATCAAGTGTAGCAGGGAGGCTTGGCTGCGATGGAGAGATCAGCAAGTCATTTGTCCTGGGGTGTCAAGCGCAGGGGTCACCATCATTTACAGGAGAGCCTGGCGATTAGCAAAGTGGATTTTGCACAGAGCAAGCAGCAGCAGAAAAGAAAAATATCTCGGGTCCAGCCAGGTGATCTGCTATTCCCCACGGCAGAGCTCTGGCTCTGGCAGGAAGAGTACTGGAAGGAAAAGTTTGTTGAAACACTTGTTAAGGAGGCTGTTGACTTTATAAACTCTGAGACTGGTGGTTAAGAAAAAAAAAAAAAGAAAAAGAAAAAAAAGAAAGGGAATTGGTATTTTAAACAGCTATTCTGAGACAGACACATGGAGAGGACGCAGAGGTGCAGGAGGAAGGAGAGCAATTCACCCACCTCACTTTCAGTGACAAGGGTAGGAACCACTCCCTCTGAGCTCATATCCCAGGCTCCCTTTAGAGTTGCTGAGGAAAAACAGGCACTTTTAAGGCATGATTCATGTGCCCTGTTTACGTGTCTACTTTAGGAGGAGATAAATCATGCCTGGCACTCCGGTCAACGCAACGACGGCTCTAGTAAACTAAACACTGCCAGTGCCCGGACGCCAATTGGGACTTTTCCTTAGTATTAAACTCCTCTCACCTCCAGCATAGGGTGGCCCCATCCCAGCAGTATATCAGGGCTGGTGCTTATCCTACTGCTGACCCATGCCCAGGAATCGTCTGAGCCAAAGGTGTGCCAGGGACAGGGCAGACCATCGCTCCAGTGCCTGCTGCAGGGCCAGAGGGCTTCCCCAGCAATCATTCATTCACTAACAAACATAAATACCATCTATTTTAAGCAGATCTCCGCTGGCACTGAAGAAAGCCCAAGGTGACTAGTTCCAGTGGAGACATCTGCATTTAGTCAGCCGAATCCTTTCTAAATGTTATTTTAAAAGGCTGCTGGCAATTTATACTTGTCTGATTTTTTCTTTTTCTTTCTTTTTTTTTTTTTTTCCCAAAGCACAGTAACAACTGTGAAACAAGTGTGAAAGCAAACAGAGCAAAATAATACACACACACACACAGAGATACGCACATTCCCCTGTGGTCTGGGTGTTTTGCACCCCCAAAGGTACTTTTAGATAGATTACTTTTAAGAGCATCAGGCCAGATTATCCAGATAAATTTATTCTGATTTTTCAAGGGACCTTTAAGACCCAGCTTTCAGAAGAACTTTGCCTTTGTCTCAGCAACTCAATAAGATTTGAAAAAGGTATTAACGTGCATCGAGCCCTAGTGCAGGATCCCTGACTGGCTTTTCCCAAGGTATTCAGCTATTCCCAGGCATTCAGTGGGCTAAGCTTGTTTTAAATCACAGATGCTCAAGCTAGCTTGGTGCAAGGAGGCAGAGCATCCCGTCCCAGCACTGCACAGCTATGCTATCCCACAGCCCAGGCTGGTAAGCCCACCATAGGGTTAGCTCAACCATGGCTATGCCACACCAGGGACACTGGTATCCCTTCTTGTTCCACAGCATAGACATGCCCAGGACAGCCAAGACTCCCTTCACAAACCCCTCTGAGGCCAGCAATGCCCTTCCCAAGCAAGAGGGATACAGGCAGTGCCCCCAGAGGTCTGGCCTACTGATCCCCAGACATCAATAAACTACATGTTGTTGATAGCAGGACAAACAACTGAAATGAGCGGGATAACTTTAGGCTGGAAATTAGAAGGGGAGTTCCTAAGAAAGGGGTAAACTTCCCAAACAGCCTTCCATTCAAGAGTCACAGGGAGGAAGGAGCCTGAAATAGAGCGTGACTGCTCAACACAGACAAACCCACAGACATTTGGCACCACTTGTACCCAAGGGCATGAGGACCAAGTGTAGGGTGCTGCCCCTGGGGAGGAACAGCCCCTGGCACCAGCACAGGCTGGGGCTGCCCTGCTGGGAAGCGGCTCTGCTGAGAAGGCCCTGGCAGTGCTGGTGGGCAGCCAGTGCCCCTGAGCCAGCGCTGGGCCCTCGGGGCCAAGGAGGGCAGCGGTGTCCTGGGCTGCATGAACAGGAGTGTGGGCAGCAGGGCGAGGGAGGCCATCCTGCCCCTCTGCTCTGCCCTGGGGAGGCCGCAGCTGGGGTGCTGTGTCCAGTGCTGGGCCCCCAGTGCCAGAAGGACAGGGAGCTGCTGGAGCAAGGCCAGCGCAGAGCCACAAGGATGCTCAGGGGATGGAGCATCTCCCTGGTGAGGAAAGGCTGAGAGACCTGGGCTTGTTCAGCCTGGAGAAGGCTGAGGGGGATCTCCTCAGTGCTTATCAGTATCTGAAGGGCGGGTGTCAGGAGGGTGGGACTGGGCTCTTCTCAGCGGTGCCCGACGACAGGACAAGGGGCACCGGGCACAAGCTGGAACCCGGGAAGTTCCACTGAAATCTGAGGCAAAACCCCTTTGCTGTGCGGGTGCCCGAGCAGCGGCCCAGGCTGCCCAGAGAGGCTGTGGAGTCTCCTTCCCTGGAGCCATTCCCACCCCGCGCGGACGCGGTCCTGTGCCCCTGCTCTGGGGGTGCTGCTCACGCAGGGGCTGCACGGGGGGAGCTCCGGAGGGCCCTTCCAGCCCCTGCTGCTCTGGGATTCTGTGATTCTGTGACCAACTCTTAGGGTGCATATTGCGCTAGGGACGGGAGCCAGGATGTGGCCGACACCACGATCCCACAACCTGGAAATTGCCGTGGCTCTCGCTGCTCCTTCAGGTGTGTCAGTTAAAAAACTCTAATGCAACTCCTCGTTGTGGGAGAGATGTCTGGGGAGCTCCAGGAGGCTCTGGGTGTGGTGAGTCCCCACAATTACTATTGCTGCCTTGCAAAACAAGGGCAACCAGTGAGCAGAGGGGACTCTGGCTCGAATTTAGTTGAGCTCACAGTGATCTAAAGCTGGAGCACTTCTAGTTTTCTGTTCAGGAAATTATAGACTCCATCTCCCCTATTAGCATTTTAGACCAGAAGAGATTGATTTAGTTTGTGTTGAGAATTTTTGCTCAGTATTTTTATTTTACTGTAGCTGAAGTGGACACTAAACCCTTTTTGAACTGTTTGATTGATTACTGATGAAATCCAGGATTTCACCTTGCACATTTCTGTTAAGTACCAACACAGACAGACGTGGATGAAACACTTTTAAATAGCTCTGGTACTGATGAAGGGAGGGCTCGAGATGCTTTCCCATGCTACTTTCAGGCAAATCTGAGTATTCGTATGCACCTAGACTGACGCAGAATAATTTAAGGCTTAATCTTGATTTCAGGAGTAGGGTTGGACCATCCATCACCTTGCACCGTTGGACAATTGACATATCACTGTGAAAAACAAAATGCACCAGTCACTTCTTTAAGGTCAGGAGGGGTGCTGTGATTCTTTGCCGTATTTGAACAAGCACCTCTTGAAACTCCCAGTGTCTTGGGATACGTGGTGTGGGCCAGGCTGAGATGGGGAGTGGCCTTTCACCTGAATTTGTTTGCATTTAGGGTTTTACCCTTGGACAATTATATATTGCTTCTCCTGCTGATTTCTCTATTAATTTGGATTATTTACCTCCAATGTGGTTCAGCCCTTCTTGTCCAGGTGTTGCTTACCTTGGTAATAAGTCATTTCTACATTGAAAGTATTTAAAGCATTTATTGGACAAGATGGACAAGATGATCTCTCGAGGTCCCTTCCAACACCTACCGTTCTGTGATTCTGTGATTTATGCATTGAATCATACCAAATTATGCATTGAATCATACCAAACTCAGTTCAGCCACCTTTCTGCTCTGGGCTGTGAGATGCAACCCGTTGGCCAACTGTCTGTCATGGTGGCCTTGATGCTTGGGAACGGCCAAGTCCATCTGTGAAGTTACAGCAGTGATGGTCCTTCTCCTTACCACATTATGCCGTCGAAACACTACTCTGCCCCCATTTCAGAAGCTCTGCCAGGTGGAAGAGAGGATGAAAAAGCAATCTGCCTCTTCACTAGTTGATTTCTTCTTCACGCTCAGCGCTGCTGTGCTGTTGATCAAAAGACCATCTTTGGTCACCGTGATTAAAGGGGTTTGCAGATCTCAAGAGACCGCTAAACACCAGCGAGACACAGAAGCAACATAAGAAACTAGGATCCAACAGGCAGTTGGAATAATCATTTACCAGCATTTCACATCAGAGAATCACGCAGCACATTACGATCCTAACCACTAATTAAAATTGCAAGCTCCCCACTGAGGTGGCAAGACGCATTGTAGCAGCTGGTCAAAATGTTTCCCTCAGCATTTTTTTTCCCAATGGAAAATGGCTTCTTGATGAAATGGGAATGTTCATTGAAAAGCTTTTTTCAAAGGAAAAAAACCCGTCTTTTTTTTCTGTTTTTCTGGAGAAGCATAAAATCTGTCTTCGCCCTTCACACATAGCAAAAATTTAAGCCTAGGAAAAAAAATCAGCTATTCAGGGCAAACAGATTTGTCTAATATTTGGATGTGTATATTTATTTTTTCTAATAAAAACCTACAAGAGTACAAAGAAACAGCAACATTCCTAATGGTGCCAATTTCTTTTGTTGCAGAACTAATTGCTCTTCAACTAGCTCTGTGCCTTTTTCCTTACAGCCAAAAACCACAGTCCCACCAGCAAGGGAAAAGAAGGGAGGGCTCCAGAGTCCTGCCAGCAAGTCCTATGTACGTTAAAGCATTTTACCTAGATCCAAACCAGTGATTCCCTGTGAATCGGCCTTGCAGCTCCCAGGAACGACATAATACTTTGGCATCCTTTTGATTGGGTTTTCTCTTGGGAATCTATTTCTAAAGTTGCTGTCTTGTAGGGCTCAGAATTGCTGCTGAATGTGAAAGAACATGCCACTGTTAATATTGTTATTGACATTTTTGTGAAGAAAAGAGGCTGAGGATGCAAAGGATATGAGAAACACTCAGCACAGGATTCATGTAGACACGGCAGTGCAGGAATTTTTCTGTATCCTTATAGATAATGGACATCTTGTTCATGCGGCGGTCAATGTACATGAGGCATTATTTAGGTTCACCTAAAAGTAGACATTTAAAATAGAGTTGATCAACCATAGAGTCATGGTTTTGGCTGGGATAGAGTTAATTTTCTTCACTGGAGCTGTTTCAGATTGACCAGAGGGATATTCCATATCATATGATGTCATGCCCAGTATATTAACTGGGGGGGTGCAGGGGTGGAAGGCACGGACTCCTTTAGCTGAGCTGAGTTTGTAAGCCCACTCCAGAAGCAAGAGTCAGGCTGCTGAGATTGAAGTGGCTCAGGTGGATCTGGACTGGCAACACAGGGGTGAATTATTGATAGCTCGGTGGGCCCATGACACCTCAGGCCATCAGGGAAGAGATGCAACGTACAGATGGGCTCGCGATCGAGGGGGGGACTTGACCATGGACGCTATTGCACAGGTTATCCATGAATGTGAAACATGCGCTGCGATCAAGCAAGCCAAGCGGGTAAAGCCTCTGTGGTACGGGGGGTGATGGCTGAAATATAAATACGGAGAGGCCTGGCAGATTGGTTATATCACGCTCCCACAACCCCGCCAGGGCAAGCGCCGTGTGCTTACTATGGTAGAAGCAACCACCGGCTGGCTGGAAACATATCCCATGCCCCATGCCGCCGCCTGGAACACTATCCTGGGCCTGGAAAAACAAGTCCTGTGGCGACATGGCACTCCAGAGAGAATTGAGTCAGACAGCGGGACTCATTTCCGAAACAACCTCATAGACACCTGGGCCAAAGAGCACGGCATTGAGTGGGTGTATCACATCCCCTGTCATGCACCAGCCTCTGGGAAAACCGAGCGATACAATGGGCTGTTAAAGACTCCCCTGAGAGCAAGGGGGGTGAACAGGACCCTGCAAGCTCACCACTGCTGAGTTCATTCCCAACATGGGGGGCTGGCCGGGGCCGGCAGCAATCACAGCTCGGGAACTGGCAGTATCGGTCGGTGGGTGGTGAGCTGTTGCACCACTTCTGATTTTCTGGGGTTTGTTCCTCTCCCTTGTTCTTTGCTCTTCTGATTCTCTCCCCCATCCCACAGGGGTGTGGGGAGTGAGCGAGCAGCTGCGGGGTGCTTGGTTGCTGAACCGGGGCTAAACCACGACACGTAGCTATAAAGCGTCTGTTTCTCCTCATTGGCTACAAAAGGCGTGCAGAGCTCAAATGTAGACATCTGAGCTGTAGGTGCTCAAAGTCACATGGTGTGAATCCCTGTAATGCCCTAGAAAGACCTATAGCTCCGAATATCTACCTTCCTTTTCACGTTGCGTCCCAGCAGCTGCTGTTACGTACCCTTGCTATAGCAGCTTCAATTTCTTCATACCACTTCATGCAAAGGTGCTTCTGGTATGAGGAGGAAGAGGGCTTTGCTCAGATCCAGACTTCTATCACCAGCTTGTTTCCCAAGTCCCTTACACCCTTTTTGGAAACCCTACCCCAACCCCTCATCTGTGCCTGCTTGCGTTGCTCCAGCCTATGTCTACTGTGTAATTTATCCCATTGCTTACTTGAGATGAGAATTTGGCCTCTGGAGATCCACCATGTTTACTCCATTGGGCTTAAACAGTAGGGTGTATCATTTCTTCTGATAATCTACTTTACCCCACTTCTTGTGCTTTTCATGGAAACCTGCCTAAGCCTGATTTTGCCTCTGTTTATGGTTAGTCTGGAACAACACTGTCCACTGACATCAGTCATTTGGGTCATAGCTGGGTCAAATGAGCATTGACTCATGGAGCAAAGGCATCACACAATCTGCAGCTAGGGCTGAGAAGGGACACACCTATGAGGAAAAGGTGCCCAAAGACATCTGTCTTGTGTCTCATAGCAAAAGATCAAGGGGATTTTCTGAGCAAATTCAACAGGGAGACAAAATAAGACATAGAGAAACCTTCCGAGGTTTACCAGACTAAGGAATTTGTTGTTACAAGAGAGGTATGGAAACCAAGAGCTGCAGTCAGATCCAGGGGACTGGACATTTGAAGAGGCAACAAATATTTCCAGGCCTACAGCTACAAAAAGTGAGTTGGAGGGGAGGGAAGGGAGTAATGCCTGGAGGGGATCTATAACCTGAGCCTGAAAGATTCTAATGATGTGGGGTCGGTGACCACCTCTTGAAAATGGCTATCCCAGGATGTCATCCATCTCTCAGCTCTCCCAAAGCATCTGCAGGTGGCTTCCAGTCTTTTCTGCCCTTCAGTGACTTCTACACTCTTGGCAGTCCTGGTTGACCTTGCTTCGTGCAAGGCTGAAAGGTGCCTGGGTTAACAAAGGGTCCGTCACAGCCAGCCTCCTCCCCTGATCCAGCCCATCTGGGTAGACTTCTGTGAGGCATCTGGCAAACTGCAAAAAAAAAAAAAAGAGCTTTTTGGCCCCAGAGCAGGAAAAGGAGAGGCTCATGCTCTTCCCCAGAGGGCAGCGAGCCAGACAACTGTCTGACTGTCACGAATCATTATTGCCAAGTAAACAGTGCTGCATTTTAGTCCAATAAAGAAGGGTACACAAGCCCAGGCATTACTGGGCCCCCAGTTTAGGATGCCGTTCAATGAAAATAGGCCTAGTGGCTCAGTGCCTGCACCAACCGGTGGGTGGTGGGAGCATGAGGGGTCTCAGAGGGGGACCAACGCATTGGAGCTGCAGCAGGGCTGGCAAACAGGGTGGGAAAACCCAGGAGCGTGAGACATGTTGAGGCCGTGATAGTAATAATATGTTTTTCCTCTATGATCTATTTAAACTCTGTTTTCTGCTGCCCTGCCAGCCTGTTTTCAGGAACCCCAAGGGGGTGCAGATTGAGGCACTACATCCTTGTCCACACTAGCCCAGAGTGAGTAAATGCTGTGGGTCTCACCCAGGTGAGGGAGAGTCTAGAAGGAGGGGAAGAATCAGCCTCCTTGGAAGAAAAATAATCAATATCTATAGGAAGCAGAAGCCTGAGCCACACTTGCAGGGAAAGTTGAGCCGGCACCCAGCCATCAGCCAAGGTTTTATTAGTGTACACAGAAACGGAGAGATGGCTTTTATTTACCCCAAGCCTTTCATAAGGGAAGAGACCTTGGCACAAGCCGGGAGCTTTTTTCTGCAGCGTCTGGTGTACAGGTTGGACCCATTATGCTGTAGGCTGCTCTGCTGGGAGATGTCCCACGTTGGCTCCACTCAGCAGGGACATTTTGAGCTGGAGCTGCAGTGGGGTTGACAGCCAGACAATACCTGGGGTTGTATGACCACTTACAGGCTTGATCTTCACTCCATGATGTCGAAAGACTCATAGGGTGCACCATAAGCACTTCCATCCCACCCACTTTATTTTTGGCCTCAACCCAGGCTCACCAGAAGCTGTTGGACAAGCGCAGGGTTTTTTTTTCTTTTCTGATAATCAGTTGTTATGGAGCGATTCTGTAGATAGGACAAGACCCCGTGACCTTCAGAGCACAGGATTTGTTGAGTGCCCTTGTTTTGTTCCCACCCATCGGATATGTGTGGGATTAAGCAGGGGCATAACCATTAACCTGAGCCCAGACTGGCACACTGGATGCTCTTGCAGAGGCTTGTTAGGTTCCTGGTCTGACTGCCGGTCGAAGGACTGCTGTCAATGTGACACGCTTTTACTGACATTACTTCTAATCTCCTATGGAGAGAAAAAACACCTTCAAAATAAAAACAGGCGTTGGGTTGTTTTGTTTTTTCATTGCTAGCAGAAACTACCTTGATTTGCAGGGGTTTTACTGTCACAGTGGTCTCAGTTAATATAACGGACACAAATGTCATAGTCAAGAGAAATCTGGTTTTCCTGGAAAGCTTAGTACCGTGAGAGCGCTCTTGCGGCTGCTCTCCAGGAACGGCAGCTTGCTGGTGTCAGCTCCCTCTGGCACAAGAGCTACAGGACCCGTAGGGCTCTGACTGCCTGAGAGGTTGTATTTTGCCGCTCGCGCTTATCGCACTGACTCACAGCAAGCAGGATCAGCCCATCGCTGTCTTCTCCAGCAGGTGGTTATCCACATGCAAAAGGCATGAGCCTAGTCTAACGGATCGGCTGGATATTTGAAAAGTCCTGGGGAAATGCAGAGAGATTTCCTTCAGGAAAAAAAAAGTGAAGCCACATCTGCAGAAACCTGAATGTGGGCTGGAATGTTTCCTCTATTCCTGCAGGGCCTCTCTCCCACCAACCCAGGACGAGGACCTAGAATGGATCCATGCTCACAGGACCTCCTTGGGTCCTAAGGAAATCTATACTCCTGCAGTCACAGAGCTTTTTTCAGCTCTGTTTTCAGGTCTCAGACATTTGAGAGACATGCTGAGCTGAATTTCTTTGTTGGCTGTGTCTTTTTTGCTTGGCACCTTTGCTCCTAAGGATGCTAACAGGAGATATTGTCATGTATTGTGATAGGCAGTCCGTTAGTCACCTGGGTAAAACTCTGGCACACACAGTAATTTCAGTATGAGATGTCCCTTTCCATTATAGCAGGTGGTCTTTGTGGCCCTTCTTAGGCAGAAGATGAGATATAAACGTGTTAATTACCATAAAGCCTTCAGGAAGCCACTAAGATAAAATGTTTCACGTTGCACAGGCATTAAATGATTTGCCTAAGGCCATAAAAGAAGACAGTGTCAGAGAAGGGATTTCATCCCTGCTGTACAAGTGGGGAAAAGAGGGGAAACCCACCCAGCATAGCAAGGAATAGAAACCACATTTCTGGTGGTCTAGTGTAGGTTGGTCCTCAATCCATGGCCCGAATCCACCCTGTGCACATCTGCTCTGATGTGCTCAGTAGCAGCGATGAAGGGAAAGGGGGCCGGTGCACTGCAATGGCGCACGGGTTGACTCCCCTAAAAGCCTCCTCCCACATCCCGCGCTGTCCGCAAAGCCTCCTGTGGACAATGAAGCGGATGATGTATTACTACAGCAAAAGCCGGGAAGACCTGAGAGTGCCTCTAATGTGATCCCGGAGGGGAGCCAACTCCTTGTGTACTCAGCACGGCTTTCCTGGCACTGGCCGAGGAATGCTGGCACGCCGGCTCCTCCAGAGCTATTAGCGGTGCTGCACACTCCAGGGCTGCAGAGAATACGTGCTCTGTGTTGCAGCCGCCCTGGAGATCCCACCAGGCCACGCTCTTCCATGCCGCCCACCGCAGAGCTCCACCGCACCAGGGCAGGGCTCGGGGTTTCAGTCCTGGGGTTGGGAGGAGTTCTGACAGGCCAGAAACTCAGGTCCTCCCCAGTTCTTGCTGCCCGCCCCCCCCCACCACATCGACCTCCCTTTCCTGCTCTGAAGGTTTGTTTGCGCTTGCCTACGTGCAGCTGAGGAGAAGTTCAGACTACCATCGAAGAAATGGGGTTGTGTGCAGGCTGTCTCGGACGGCTGGCCACCCCAAACACCCTACAGTAATTCTCACGTCCTCTCCTGCCAGGAGTCTGTAGCTTGTACTGACTGTCTCCAAAGCCATTTAGGTACCGGACCTGCATCCACAACACTATTTAGTCTCTCAGCACTCATCCAGGTACCTATAGACCTCAGTTCCACTGTGGCTCTGAACCTGTATATTGCTGTAAGAACTCGAAGTGAAGAGTGAGTCTCCATGTACCAAGGATATTTTCAACAGGGACCAAACCAGCCTAGCCCAGACTCTCAGAGTTTCCTGCTTTTGGACCCTCCACTTCTGATTTCAGCCCTGGAAAAACCGTGAGCGGGACCCAGTTACTACCGCTAAAAGTTATATATGAACTGGAAAGGTTCCTGGCTCTGGGTTTGTGACTATATCAGACCTTAAATGCCAACCATGGTTCGCTGGATGCTTTTCACCTGGGTGAAAGAGCCCTCTCCCTAGCTCAGGCATCATTCCCACGTGACAGCTCGGATGAAGCCACCCTCTTTTAGAAGGGCGCAAGAGTTTGACAGCAAGAATGTGGATTGTCCCATGCACCTCAGGGGAGAGAGCGGTGTCGGGCAGTTTGATTCACCCATGCAGGCCCGTAAGCATGAGTCTCTGTCACCTGGCTGGAAGAACACTTTCTGCCCTGGGCAATGTCCATAACCAATATCCTTCCGGTGGCTGCAGAAATGCTCAGACACAGTTGGCTAGCCAATGGCCAGTGCAGACAAACAGGCCTTATTTGGGTGATATCTAGCTCAGGAGTTGATCCCCTGCACCCAGGAAATGCTTTTTTCTCCGCACTGACCTCTAAACCTAGGTGATATGAATCCCACTTACCTGCATTTCTGGACACATGATAGTCACAGCAGCCTGACCCCCACCATGGCAGCTATGCCCACTGAGGGACTATTTTCCTCACCAAACCCATGCTGGCGTGTGTCCTTGCTGTGCCCTAACCCCACATCGCCTTCTGCCACTTGTACCCAACCTCAGCTACTGGACAGGCTGCTCAGCATGTCCCACAGAGGAGGGTAGGTGGAGGTGCACCCCAGAGGGAACAGCCATCGCCGCTGTGCTGTGAGCTATCTGAGCCACCGAGTTCTCTCTGCCTTCAGCTGTGGCTGCTGGTGCACTCAGTGCAGAGGGGGAGATGGCGTTCAGCCCATACCTGCCTGGCCCACAGCCTTGGCACAGAGTGCAGAGGGCATGAATTCCTCGTCTCCCTGCGGTCCGTATGCGGTAGCATCCCACCAGCAGACGTGACCTGGCATGAGTAAATCCCAAACCCCAGTACTGGGGCAGCAGGCTGAGGGATGTGGGATGGACCATTTGCAGCAGAAACATCTCAGGAGCATCCACCAAGCCCCTTTATGGACATCAGAGATGGGAAAAACGAATTTATCTTCCAGGTGACTTCTTCCCCACATAGGAGAGACGAATGGAGGGCTGCACCAAACCAGCTCAGTGTTGTGTCTCTGTTACATCTGTGTGTGTCGCTGGCTGAGGAATTGCTGGCACTGGAGGCTGGACGCATCTGGATGTCTGGCACCGAGAGAGAAAAATGCACACAGGGCTCTGGAAAGGAGCAGGTCAGCCTGACCTAAAGGCTTTGTGGTGTCCCAGGTCTCCAAGCTGCAGCAGGGAAGACATGCCAAGACTTTGCCTCCCTCACAAAATTCACGGGCTGTGTCGGGCCATGGTGTGATCTCGCGTTTGATCACTGATCAGGGCTCAGCAGCCTGCTGTAAGATGAAGAGCTGATGTTTTGGAAGAAAAAAAAAAAAAAAAAGAAAGAAAAAGCAAAAAAAAAAGGCAAAAAGATATCAATTGCAGTACAGCCTGAAGCAGCTGCATTGAAAATTCAGTCAAGCCTTCGAGCAAAAAGGCTGATGATTTGCCAATGCGAAGGCAGAGGAGCAGCAATTAGGGCTGCAGGAGCTGTCTCCTCGTTCCCATTGCAAGCAGAGCTCCCCCTGACACCAGTGGAAGAGAGCTTAATACTTCTGCAGCTCGTTACTGCTCGTTGTAGCTGTCTGCTCAGAAATCTGTCCTTTCCTCTCCTCCCACCACTCCCTCTCCCGGTGAGAAATATGCACATTTAGAGGTAGTCAAAACAGATAAGACATGGAAAGGTAAGAAGGTTTGCTGTGCCTGGGGGAAACTGAGGCAGGAAGACTGTCACCTGCACCACTCACTTTTCAGACTCGCAGCGATACAGATGCAGCTACCTAGAAAGCTTAGATTTGCAAGGGTATGTAGGTACCTGAACATCTTCCAAGCTCAAGACCAAATTAGCAAGGCAAGGTCACCCCGCACTCCCAGCTGAGGCTGTTTTGCCTCTTGGCAAATGCTCTGCCCTGTGGGTGCTGAGTTGTGGCTCATTAGCTGAACCAGGGAGCTGAAGCTGGCACTGCACGTGCTCCCCTACTCCTTTAAGTGCCCTTATAGGCTGCTGAACTTGGGGTCACCTCCACATCTTATCTCCCTTTTGGCTGGAAATACTGGGCCGTTCTAGGCTTGAGAAGCGTAAGGAATGTGCCATAACTGCAAGGGCAGGTGGGCTATAAGGGGACTCAGTTGATGAAGTGGGGATGTCCTCAGTGTAGTACCTTTATATGGAGATCTAGCCCATTAAGTCAGTGGATCCTAGAGGGCGACGTACTTCATTTTACAGCCTGGCATTGCTCTCTCCATCTTTCTGCCTCTTTTGTCCAGATCAGCCTTCTAGATGCTCCTCAGCTCTGCCTTGAGTTTTTCAGTGGTCCGAGGGTGATGCTTCAGTTGAGGCATGCCAAGGATGATGCTACACAAAAGCATCTCCAGATGGCCTTTTCCCTTCCCTTGAGTTGAGCAGCAGCCTACACAAAATTGTTTCTTGAGAAGCCCTCATAGGTCTCTGGCATAACCATTCACTCTCATCAGCGAATTGAAATCTCAGAGGATAAAATACAATGGCAAGTCCAAAGTCTGGGAGCCAGGATCCTGTGCAGCAGAGCTGGAAAAGTCCTTTCCAGCTAGGATTGACAGACAAGCTCAGGGCTGGTAAACCTATAACACATACAGGGCCATTCACCTCCCATCCAGAGTTTCGGGTCCTTTCCCGGCTGAGGTTGCTTCCTGGCTGCTTTACATGCACGTGGTTGCACTAAGAAAGGCAATCTGATTTTTTTATCTACAGCTAGGGAAATGCTGAAGTGACACCTTAATAGGGTTGCTTCCCACCTCTGGTAATCCATAAAAGACGGAGGCAGCCGATACACCACTGTCTGGCCTCCACCTGAAAGCCAAGCCCAGCAGCCAGCAACAGCTGGGCCTTGAAATGTCTGACCGTGAGTTTGTTTGATGAACGTATTCAAAAATGAGAAGACTCTGTGTTGTCAGGCCTGTCTTTCAAGCAGGACGTGACCTCACTGCTAAAATAGCTCCATGGCTTGGATCATGCATGCCAAAGAGGATGCTCTGGTTGGCATCTGAGCTCTGGGCTGGCCTTGGGGATTCAGCGGCTGTTGTTAGCGCGACTGCTGCAAGTCAGGATTGGCGCTGTGAATGGGGTGTCGGGGGTTGTAGCAGCCTCCAGTCTCTCCCCAGTGCTTCACAAGTATTTCCTCGGACTGTGTTCACAGCTTAGCAAAAAGCATAGCCGTTTGGGGTTACTGCTGGTGGTGGTGGGATACTCTCCACCTAGTTTCCCTCTGGGACCGGTCCAAGGTCCCAGTGTTTCCTGTGATAAGGACAAGGACATTTATTTTGGAAACTGGAATTGCTTGTCCTGGAGAGACAAATCCTTTGGTATTAGTTTCCTGCACATGCAGCACTGGGGTTTCCCTCGCTGGGGTCATGCAGCTGGGCCATCCTGGCAGGAGAAGGGGGGACCAGCAGTGAGAGCCCTGTTCAGGTGCAGAGGACTTAGGCACCATGTTCTCTGGTATGTTGGCTTTATACTGTGTTTTTTTCCATGACCTGCTTGCAAACCCTACATCTTGGGTAGCTGTAACCATTGGGGTTTGGTCAAGATTGCAGCAAAATGCTTTAGTGTGTGAGCTATTGCTTTGACAGGCACCCTCAGAGAGCACGAAGGCCTTTTTTACCCCTAGGATTTACCGTGGGGCAGCAGGGTCACCAAGAAAACAGGCTACTGCATCTGCTTAGCTCCTTTCACTGCAGTACAGACACCTCTGAAGGACCTGTAACAGCAGTACGTCCCTGACCATCCGTACTATGAGCCCAGGGGAATGCAGCTCCCAGCCCCACACGCCACCCATTGCACTCTCTATCCCCCATAGCATTATATCCCTCCCCACTGAAGTCCAGCTTGATCGGTCCCATGGCTGTCTGTCAGTTAGGACTTGCTGAAACTGGGGACAAGGGGCTGTTTTGGCTTTGGGTTGCTTTTCTCACTTCAAGCCAGGAGGACCAGCCCCACTGGCCCCACTGTAAGAGCAGTGTTCTCCTCCCTGTTCCGACACCCTAAAACTGTCCAGCATTATTTAGGCAACAGAGGTTTTTAAGTACTTAATTTCTCTGTAGGTAACAAATCCCCTCTCTCACTCTCAGAGTTCAGATTGAGGACAGATCTGATTCAGGTGCCAAAGAGGGTATTACAGCCTCCAGCTTTTGAGAGATATTTTGCAAGTCACACAGACACACACACATGCACACGGAAATTCTTCTTTGCCAGATAACACCTCCTGGGCACTCAGCCAACCACTGAGCTCTCATCTGTTTTGCCCAGGTCTAGGCAGCACGATGTTCTCATTGAAATCTAAGGCTGCCGCTTGCTCACCTCAGAGGAAAGCAATAAGACCTCTGTTCATAATAAAGACATCACTTCTCGTGGTTGTGGACTAAGAAAAAAGAGAGATGTTGACAATTTATACCTCCTGATACCATGACGGATCATGAGTGCAGAGAAGTGAGAAGAAAATGGTTAGGCAATTAGAGATGAATATGGAAAAAATCAAGTGAGAGAAGGAGGAGGAGGAAGGGGAAGGCTCAGAGACTGGAGCAAGTGGTGACTCTTCATTTTGCTTCCTTTTCAACTCTGTGTGACAGCCTTGTCGATGCTGCTCAAATAACAAGGACAGCAGCCCTGCACGCTGCTTCCAGGAGATTGCGTCAATCAAGCGTACTTGTGATATTGTATTTATCAGCCAGGTGAACTCGACTAGGGCCCATACAGCTGACCAATATCATCATCACAAGCCTACACGGGGGGGAAACAGAGGCAGGAAAAAAGGGATTTCCCTAACTGGACCCCAGTAGCAGAAGGGTCTGGTTTTCCTAGATGATTACACCAGCTTTTCCAGGTCAGTCATCTGAAGGGTGCAGCACACCTAAGTGGGCATGACCGCAAGCTGATGCTGAAGGGGTTTATCTCCCTGCCCACCCCCTCTTCTTCTGCATTGTGTCCTTGCAGTGTAATTCATTTGAAGACCTGGATGCACAAAGCCTGGTTATCCAATCTCTTTGCTTACCCTGTTCTGAACAGTAGTTTGACCTAGTTGAAGTCCTGAGGTCCTTTCCAACCTGAATTGTTGGAACCTATGCTCTAAGAAGAAAATAACCCATCTCTTTCCCAAAAAATAAGAGATTTCCATGAAAGCAGACTGTTGTTCTGTCTCTCCCCATGGCCATGCACTCGCTAGGTACAATGCAGGGGATGGGGGATCAAATGGTCCCTTTCAGCATAGTCACCTCAGATGAACTGTGGCGTCAGCTCACTCCGTGAACCTCAAAGAATTTGGCGCCAAGAGAGGGATCTGATTGCTTGGGATGCTCTGTCCTCTCTTTATTATTCTGCAAGCTTGGGAGCCTTGGAAAGTTGAGGGCAACGCTACCATCACTTACTGACAGTAATACTGAAATTGCCCTTAAAGCGTCTCTTGTAGATGGCAACCCATGATGGTAGCTGCTGTACATGTACAAGGAAAATTGATGGTTGAAACAGATGACACAGGTGAACTGAAATCCCTCCTCCAGACTGTGCTGTGTGTGACAACCGTTGTCTGACAGCAGAATAACGTTACCTTTGCAAAATGACACTGTGGAGCTGGCCACACCGTCGGCTCCAGAGCATAATCATTACAGAAAGAAGCAGGGAGGTTGTACGGAGGATGAGACCGGATCCACCACACCACTCCATGAGATTATTAAGCGGTGTCCAGATCCAGTCTGGATGCCACAATTCCTGCAGGATGGGCACAGTGCACAGGGCCATGAGCCACCTGCCATTGCCAGTAACGCCATACCGGTCAGGTTGATTTACCCGACTAACCTGGGCATTACAGCAAAGAGCTCAGGGCTGATTGGTGACCTTCATCCAGCCCTGGCAGGAAAGGCGTCTGCACTGTTAAAGGTCCAGGCTCAAACCCTGGCGTGCTGCACAGTACCTGCATGATCAGCGGTGGCAGACAGTGAAGTGGAGACTGCTGTGACTTAGAGGGGACACGGATTAGGTTTTTCAGGCTGAATTCACCCCAGGTTTCTTGTACAGTCAGTAGAAACATAACCAATACAGCTAGCAGAGTCCAGAGCATGAGTCATCTCATCCTGGTGTCAAAGTCCTAATGCAGAGCAGAACAGCAGCTCCCTGAAAGTGCTTATTTCTCTTCTTCTAAAGAGACCCTGAGTGTCAAGTCCCAATGACAGAGCTGCATTTTAGATGCTTCAAGTTAGGTGAGATGTCACCAGCCCTTACCGCTGTGTGCCTCAGTTCCAAGCAGTTGGTGGTAGTAGGGGCACTGCTCTACCATAAAGGAAGGCAGAGCAGCTGAGAGACGTTATCAAGACCTTTCCATCAGTCATTGGATCCAAACCTTCATCCTGACATGCCAATTCTGGCACACTCTTGGCAAAGGAGAGTGGCAGTGCCTCTGGGCATGGCTGGAGAGCCGGAGCATCCTGACACCAGGACCGTCCATGCATCTTGCTGGGGAAACAAAGTGTGGTTTATTGGGGATATCTGATTTTCTTACCTCTGTACTGCTCAGAAATATTGGGATTCTTGTCACTTTTGTGGCAAATAATAGGACGAATAAGATTTTCCTTCTACAGCTGCACCTGGGGGGAATTTAATGATGTTATAGGCAACATTTTAATGACTACTTCACAAGCAATATAGGAAAAGCTTGTTTTGGCCTGATTTGAAAGAAAACCAAATACATTTGTATGCCCAGGGTTGGACAAGTATATACAATATTTGTTATTTCTATATATGAATCTGTATTTTCTCTAATTTTGAGCATCTAAAGACTGCTGAGGTGTGACAATGACACACTTATTATTAGTACTCATGGACCAAAGTCACCAGAATGTTTTTTCCTAGTAGTACTACTCTAATAATAGGGAATTAATTCTTACTACTTAATAGCAGGTGCTTACTCATAGACCTTTCTTTTAATTGTTGTCTTAAATGGCTTTCAATTAGACACTCCACCGGGAGTCTTTCATTCTTAAGCATTAACGGTATTGACCTAGTTTCAGACAAGCAGTGGCAGTTCGTTGTGAAATGGAGAGAATCCCATTTCTGTGCAGTTTGGAGACCTGAGTAAAGGCGGTTGGCATCCTCCCCCCAAGCACACTCCCGCGGGGCGTATTGTGCTTTATAACCCCAGTTCTTTTGCTGCCGGTATGAGAAATAAAAGTAAAAAGTACTCTTTTTCTAGAGCTCTAATCTTGTGATTTGATATAGATCTTTCCCCTTTACTTCTTATCAGTACTTTGCACCGTGGGAGGATAACAAGGGAATATGTGTCAGAGTGCGTTAAGACAGCTCTGTTTGCATCCTTGGCTCAGCTGACTGCAACCATCTGTCTTGTCTGGGGACAATTCTAAGTACTCAAGTAAAAGACTGAACTCCAATTCCCTCCTCCTAGGGAGGGAATACCCTAGGGAGGGTATTCCTAGAAAAGATTTTTAAAAATCAGTGCCTGAAGCTTTGAGAACCAAGAGGCAAAACTAAAAGAGGGAGTCGGTGTCGAGAGGCGTAAGAGAACTGAGGAGACAAAAGGGAAGGAGTTGGACTTTCCCATGAAGAGTCAATCTTCTGTTGCTCTGTCCAAGTGACATCGTCTGTCTCATAACTGCAACAGACTTTCCTTAATTTCAGGACCACAGCGCCTGTACTCAGGTGATCCTCCCTGCATCTGTGGTAGGAGCATGGGAAGGAGGAAAGAGCTGTCCATTCTTACAAGAGAACCCCTTCCATGGCTTTTTGGACTCTTATTTTGCAAGGCAAAATAAAATGCAAAAGGAAAAAGAAATAGCAGAAATCAAGCGTCATAGCCCTGAGAGTTGTGAAACAATCACTGTAGACAGCAAGGTATGAAACCAAACCAAACCATCTGCTTTCAAAGAATGAGGGGAAAAGAGAAAGAGAGAAGCCAGCTAGGCTCACACGCTGAGAAATGGGGGGGTCTTATAGCACACTTCTTTGTATCATCCTTTGAAGATGAGAGAAAGGTACGGGTGTGAGCCAACACAAATCTATTTTCTTTTACGGCTCTCCCAATATTTCAGCCTGTGGGGCACATATCAGGGCTCCATCAGCAACAAACAAGGGGAACCCAAGTCACAGGAGGGTCGGGCATCATGTTCAGCAGCCAAGTAGGCACCAAGGTGCAATCTTGCATCCCTCTGGCAGCTCAGAGAGCACAGAACTGCGTTTCTAGCTTGGGTTTAAGCCTGCAGCCCCTGCCATGGTCTAGACAGGGAGGACCGTCCTTGGGTTGTGTTGATCTCAAGCTTGGACACCCAGCTGAGACATTCAGGTTAGGGTTTGTCTCATCTCACATGAGAGATCTGGAGACGTGGATGCCTACAGCTGAGCAAGTCCTTCTCTAGACCCACTGTACTCAGATGGGAGAACTGGCAGTTTCAGGGTGTGATTCATCTGAATGTTTTAGACATTAGCTTTAGGTTGGGATTAATCATTTCTGACTACAGTAATCCTGTTGCACAAGTGTGGAGTGTGATGTGCGTTATTTATGATCCAAGAATATAACTCAAATCAGTACTGATTGCTGCTGGCCTCTCCACTCCAGCTCCATATTCTAATCACTGGGAAGACCACCTCTGCTTGGGCAGCACTGATAAGCAGTTGTGGTGAATTTTCTTCTTGCTTGGAAGGATCTTTATTCATAGCTCAGCCTATAGGGTTACACCTCATTTGCTCCGGGGTTGTAAGGCAGGAAAGCAGGCAATCATTTTGGTGAGGCAGATGATCTCCTAAAACTCTGAGTCCTGGAAATGCACCATAAATGTCAGTTCTCCTTGATAAATGATGTATGCTGACTGTAAATCATGAGATCACTCAGTAATAGAGGCAGTAGCATGCCAGGATGGCTAAGGAAGGCGATCCATACAGGTAATCAACTTGACGAGTTTGGAAGTGACGAGGATGATAAAGGTCCTCTTCTATTGCTGTCATGGTATCACCCCATCCCAAAGAAATTTTTTGCCATATGGCCATAAATGCAGGGGACATCCATGTTCGAATCAGTTAATTTCCTTTGGCATGAGTTAGCACGAGTCTGCAAGTTGTGCTTTGTCCAGGCAGGTTTTCTTCCCACTCTTCTTGTTCTGCTTGAAGGATGAGGCTTCCCCAAGGCAAAGTGAGAGCAAAAGGGATTGTGAGGGCATCAAGGAGACCAGTTCAGCCTGTACGATTCCCAAAGAAACAGCAACAGGATGCAATATTCCCAAGTCTGCCTAGCATCTTTCCATGCCTACATCTCCTCTTTCCAGTTATCAGCATTTTTCTTATTACAGCAGTCATGGGAGAACTATGCTGAGACCTGGACTCTATTATACATCTGCAGAGAGGGTGGATTTATGACTGAGAGTAGGTGTCCTTCTCCTCACAGGGCAATGAGGCACTTAGAAACAGGAAGGCAAGCTCCTCAAAAGTGTGTAGACATCTAGACATGGGAGATCTGGGTCTGAGGGTAGGATGAAGAGCAGGGACCAGCCAGCCTGGTGAGGCAGCCCTGAATATAACGTGAGGTTATTCAGCTTTCTGCAGCTGCAGTGCAGGGTCCCCGAGCCCGGAGCAGAGATGTCCTGCTGCTCTGGAGCAGGCAGCGGTTTGCGTGATGTGATCAAGGGATTAAGGCAAAATCACCAACTTCATTTACCTTCTGGGAGGCTGGGAAAACCAGGTGCACTAACCTCTCAGTGCCTGCCCAGCTTGTGGCCAGAGTCCTATTTCATCAGGATCCAACCAGCCCTTCTTTCTCCTTCACATCAACCCCACCCTCTTCTTGATCTGGGTGCCTCTTGGGTCTCCTCCTCCTTCCACCCTTCTGTCTTCACACCCTCCTGATGTGATTGTCCCATTCTGGTGTTTATAAGCTCACTCTTTAAAAGGAGTAAGACATCCCATGAGGTTGATTCCCATCCTCTGCAAGTGGAACGTGGTGAGGGACAGGCACACGCATTGCTTCACGGGCAGGAGAGCAATGCACAGGGCTCAGCTCAGCACCCACCTACCTGAGCTCTCAAATCGGAACCTCTGCCATTGTTGCCACATCACTAGGGGTGATATTTGGCAGGGGAAGAGAGAGATGGGTGCTCGTCCATCATGGGGCACAGCAGAGCTCGGGGGTACGAACAGGAGCTCTTGCTAGGCTCGCATCTGGTCCCATGTCAGGTGGGCAGATCTGATGCTTAGCCCCCCCAGGACTTTGCTGCTGTTGTATGCTCCCCCCGCATGCACTGAGCAAAGCAACTGCAGCCGGCCGAGGGGAAAAGACACCAGGCCTGCTGCAGCAGCCCACGCAAGCTGCAGACACAGCAGCAGAGGGGGCTTCAAATCTGCTTTCTCGTGCCTGGACCCAGCCTGTCCGTGAGCCCAGGGTCTCCTGCTATGAAACCCCCTCCCTTCTCCCATCCCCTTCACCTCTCCGGGTGCCCCGAGCAAACCACAGCTCCATAGCTTTTGCGATTCGCTGCTGGCGGTGGATTGTGCCTCTGCTGCTTTTGCTACTGTATCTCTGGCTGGGCCAACTGGCACTTGGGCTTTATTTATTTTTAAATCTTTCCAGCATTAACCTGAAAGGAAATAGGTTTCAAACCACATTTTTTTTTCCCTAATGTTGGAAATAATGCCTATTCAGTTATATTAAATCCCTCAGGGCAGAACAACTACCACTCCCCACTCTCCCCCCACCCCAGTGAGCTCCTCTGTGCAACAAATTTCCCCCAGTGAATTTTGTTGTTGTTGGTTTTTGTGTGGTTTTTTTTATGCCAAGGCATTGATAACATCCAGGCAGGCAGAGGGTAAGAAGCACAGAGGTAGCAGGAAATTAAGAAAGGGAATTAGATTATTTGGGCAGCGGGCAAATCCAGCATTGCCCAAAATAGCAGAGAATAAACACCATTTATCTGTATTTACTCTGCTCTCTCTCTCCATGAGGGAGATGCTGTAAGCTGTCACATGAAATATGAATGAAATATGAAGTGCCATACCCTCACGGTCCAAGCACAAGTCCAGAGCAGATTTTAGGGGGTGAGGGATATATTTTGTTTGAAGTGACAGCTTGCAGAGTCAAGCGGTGGGGTCACGATCTCCTTCTGAACCCAACAAGGACTTTTGCTTGCCAGGGAGCATGTGCCCTGAGTGACTGCAAAAGTCGGCATGCAAATCCAGCCAATTGCAAACATACCTGTGTTTCTTCTGTGAAATACAGCCAGATACAGAGCACGGTTAATCACTGGTTGAGTTGCAGCCAGGCAGATCCTACTTTGCTATAGGACTGGCAGCAGACCCAGTAACAGAGATTGCACAGGGTACATTTTGTCCAAGACAGCACACACAAATCCCTGGTCCTTCCACATTTGCCAGGGTTCATCTGGACCTGAGTAAACCAGCAGGGCCCAGTGGCCAGAAGATGCAGGGTTTGTACAAACACTCGCTTTTGAAAGTGTAGGAAAACAGAGAAGACAAACTAGCTGTCTAAACCCAATCACAAAATAATCGAGAGAATCCATCCTCTTTAATCTAAAGGAAGGCAATTCCATTTATAAAAAACAGGGGCCAGGATCTCAATTCTACACCATCCCATGACCAACCTCAGGCAACGATCTGTATTCCCAACCACGTCCACCCTTTCCTGCTTCTGAGCAATTCCCCATCGCCATGAGTTCCTGACTGGCCCAGTTTTGGTTCAGCCCATGATGAAGGCTATATCAGCTCCTACCAAAGGCAGCGGAATCCCTACTCTGGCATTATTTAGTTGTGCCACCCTTGTCTGCATGCCTGGCATCAATACCACGTTGTCTTCAGCCCAGCCTGATGCTCTGATATCAGTAGAGGTATGCTCACCTGTGGCAGCTGCAGGTCTGATGTCAATTAGACTTGGTTAATCTCCTAGTTCTAACAGCTGTCTTGACACAGAGTTTAGGAGAGGGCTTGCTCCATCAGCAAAGCTCTAATTTCACTCCCTTCCCACTCATGCTCCGCTCAGTTGCACTCTGTTGCAGAAAAAGGGCTTGGTTTATGACCTTATATTGCTTGGTTCGGTGTTTCAGTTCAACCCTTCACCCAACTCACCTCAGGCACTGTTAAAGGAAAACCTTAGAAGTTTTGTCACACTCCCTGACTAAGTGTTGGTCTCTGTGTCCCCACCCAGGCCATCAGGTCCACTCCTCACAAAAAGACAGCACTATCATCACCATTCCAGAGGTGACCACCAAAATCAGCAGGGCTGGTTTGGGGTGCAACCTGCATGGCCAGCTCCACCTATGTCCCACCTTTCCTCACACACTTGGGACCATTTTCACAGAACCACACAATCCCAGCACGGCGGGGGCTGGCAGGGCCCTCTGGAGCTCCCCCCGTCCAGCCCCTGCGTGAGCAGCACCCCCAGAGCAGGGGCACAGGACCGCGTCCAGGCGGGGTGGGAATGGCTCCAGGGAAGGAGACTCCACAGCCTCTCTGGGCAGCCTGGGCCGCTGCTCTGGCACCCGCACAGCAAAGGGGTTTTGCCTCAGATTTCAGTGGAACTTCCCGGGTTCCAGCTTGTGCCCGGTGCCCCTTGTCCTGTCGTCGGGCACCGCTGAGAAGAGCCCAGTCCCACCCTCCTGACACCCGCCCTTCAGATACTGATAAGCACTGAGGAGATCCCCCTCAGCCTTCTCTTCTCCAGGCTGAACAAGCCCAGGTCTCTCAGCCTTTCCTCCCCAGGGAGATGCTCCATCCCCTGAGCATCCTTGTGGCTCTGCGCTGGCCTTGCTCCAGCAGCTCCCTGTCCTTCTGGCACTGGGGG
>VZTV01017112.1:0-27778 GCA_013400875.1 Anhinga rufa | reverse complement strand
CCCTCGGCCCAGCTCTCCAGCCTGCCCAGGGCTCGCTGGATGGCAGCACAGCCTGCTGCCGTATCAGCCGCTCCTCCCAGCTTGGTATCGTCAGCGAATCCCTCCATATCACCAGCACTGATGCTTTCATTTTCACATTTCCTTCTTTTCCTTGAGCCCCGCTCCTGCCTGCACCCCATTTCTGCTTCACACCAGCGGTTACCTGATCTACTACTGTCAAGACGGTGATCACCAGGAGTCCCTTGCCTTGGGCCCATCAAGCGGCTGTGATGCTCTCAACCCTGACCAAGGAATTTGTTTGCCTTTAGCTATTTTTTGAGCTACTGCCAGGGAAGTTTCACAAAAAGGATAGTGTTATTTCTGAAAATGAGTCCCATAAACAAGGATGAATATGACCTCCCCGTTGAGATTTGGGGTTTACTTTAGTGGCTGGGAGATCAGCCAATGAAATGGAAATACCAGAAAACATTATCATAATTACCCCATGGCCTCCTATGGGGGCAAGGGAGAGGGGGGAAAAAAAAGCTGAACCAAAACTGATTTAACAGCCTCTGGACAGCATTGTCATTTCACCCTTCTCTGCTTGGCCTGCCTCCTGCTCTGCATTTCTGCTTTCTCTGAACAAGGGGGAGAAAAAAAAACAAAACCAAACAACAAAAAACATTCCTAGATCTTTTCCCCACAAGGAACTTTTTTTTTTTTTTTTTCTGGCAAAAAACACTGCTGGGAAGCCAAGAGGTGATAAATCTTGAGAAAGAGTAGCAGATGGGTTTTGATTGCAAAACTGGGGAGGCCAGGGAGGAGCCCCCATCCCTTCCAGCTGCACCCAGTCTGTAGCAGCAGGAGCGAAGGGCAAAGCTGTCCTTCTGCACCTCCTTGTGTAGTGCCCAGCCTGTCTGCATCCCTTGAGCTTGTATAAATTTGATGCCAAGTAAGCTCAGTGCAGGAATTTATGCTGCAGCAAGTTAGGGAGGGCTCATGAAAAGGGATTTGCTGTCAGCTCTTTTAGAGTGATTAACTTCTGCAGGGGCACGATGACCTCATACTTCCAAATAGTTGGATCTGGGAGATGAACCTGTCTGTGACACTATTTCTGACATCCCTCAGATGCTTCTCTTGGCCCCAGAGCCCACGCCAGCAAAACCTCTGCTCCTAAACTCCACAGATCTTCTCAGTTCTGCTAACGTGACCAATTACTGCGGTCACCAGCTGCCCAAAGGAAAAAAAAAGGGGGGGAGGAAAAAAATCCCCACAGCTGATCTGATTTATTTTAGGTGGTTGTTGGAGGATGGAATGAATTTCAGCTGATCTTTGCATGTAAATACTCAGTGACTATAAAGAGAACTCTGGGTGAATACCTTGGATTGGTAGATCTCATCCTGGATGTCTCTAGTTGGCTAGCAAGATAGGTATTATGTTGGCAAAAACACATGCTACTTGTTCCTTTCTGTTGGCTGGTGAGTGCCTATAGGATGAGAGGTGTTGGGCTGCGGATGGGTGGGCTTATAGCAGAGGTTCTTGGTAAAAGATGAGTGAAATGTTGACTATGCAAATCTTGATGAGCTGGGGCTGCAGCGCTTGCTTGGATGGAGTGCTTCTAGTGCTTCTTATCCTCTTTTTCATGGTCCTGAACAGCAGGTACGGAGAATACACAGATCGCGTTGAGCATGTCAAACTGGACCATACCCTGAATGTACATGTATGTTCCCAGATGCTCAGTAGGGCACAAGGTTTCTGTGGCCCTAGAAAAACAGAGGGCCTATAGATATACGTGAAAGTAGCCTTATTCAGTCACTTTTCTGTCCTAGCAGACCATCCCCAGGAGCTGCCTGTTGAGGATGTTTAGAGAAAGAGACAGCTCTTATGGTTGTCACCTCCCGGCTTTTGGTGATCAGCAGTTTAAGGCTTTCCTGCATCAGAAGCTTGCATCCAGGCTACAGTCTTTAACAGCTACTGATGGATTTGTCCTTTATTAATTTGTCTAGTCCTATTTTGAATCCACTGATGTGATTTGCTTACAGGCATTGTCCTGTTTCTTTTAGACCTTGTTCTCCATCTTGTGCCTCCCACACCTCAAATTCTGCAAAACCATGACTAATTAGCCCCCTTTTTCTGCACCACCCAGTATCTTACACCTCTCCTGCCGCTATCCCTAGCCCCATTATCTCTCCCAACCCAAGGGATCCAAACCCACTCCAAAGCTGTGGCTGCTTCACCAGCAGTAGCTCCCACCTGTCGTGCACTCCTGCAGCCCATACCTCAGCGCTTCTGAAAATGAAGCCACTTATTTCACTGCCCAGGGATATTCAGATTCCAGAAGTTGGCATATACAGCTGCTAATGATTTTAGCAAGGCCGTCCTACAGTATTTTTGGATCAGGTTTTGAGACTGTTTGTCAAAGAGAAAGCTTTGCCAAACCAGATCCAAATATGTCTAATATTGTGAGTGTATCTGTGCTGCAAAGAAAATGTTCCTGTGGATTTCTTTTAACCTTTGACAGCTAGGATGGAAAGATGAGTAGGGCAGCGTTGTCTTAAGATCAGAAGACCCAGAGCAAGAAAATCAGATGCACAGGAAAAAGTGGTATTGAACAGTTAGAAGTGCTCTACAGTTTCCAGTCATGGGTGTCTGCCCTGTCCTACCTACTGTCTCTTGAACCCAATGCTGAGCCATTTCAGCATCTGACCCGGCAGAATACTGCTCAATCCTCTGTCCCTGGAGAGCTTTCAGCCTGGCTGACGCATTGAAAGGTCTCAGCAAGGGGTTTGACAAGGGATGGAGGCAAGGGATGGGAAGTGGGCTTGGGACAGGAGGGGGGACAAGTTCAGTACCACCAGCTATCAGCCCAGCTTTACATAGGTGTTTAATGTGAGTTATTCACAGCAGCAAAGGAGCAGCATGGCCAGACTGAGTAGTTTTCCTACAAGAATAGGCGTCTCTTTCAAGTCACAGGATGTAATGAAAATCTCTATTCTTATTCAAATATTTAAGTACGCGTTTCGGCCTCCTTGACCAAGGAGAAGCACAAAACCACAGAAAGACGTGTCCTAAACATATTTCTTAGCATTTAAACCACTTTTGGGGGAGGGGAAAGAATGGGGAGTTGGTGAGATTTTTTTTTAAAGGTCTGGCAGGTTTTGGAAATTCAAGACTAGTAACCAGGACTCAGGAAGGTGAAAACCTGGGCTGAGTTCAGAGCTCTGCCCCAGATTTTCTGCCCAGCTCTGGGCACAGCGCTCGGTGGCTTGTCGCCCTTTCTGGGAAGTAAAATTTATTTTCTATGCCTGGCCTGGAGACCATACGTCCCACTGGCTGGGAGCTGCCCTACTCTCAGAGCACAGCCAAAGGAGCCTGAGGACTAAGCGTGCAAGGGATGAATCAATTGAAATGCCTGAGGTCAGATTCTACTCTGGCCACTATAAATCCAGACTAACTCCTCCAGCTTTAGTCGAACCACTCAGGGTTTGTGCAGATATAAATGACAGCAGGATTTGACCCGCAGGTTTTATGTTTCCGATGAAAGAATTGAAATGCGGGATGTTGCCTTAAATGTGGACAGGCCAAACATCTGGAAAGGGATGGCTTTGTTTCACATTAATGTTAATGCGGTTTTGAAACCAGCTCCCACTTCTGAAGGCTTTTTAGCATGGATTTTTTTTCCTAGGACATGAAAAACTAACTTCTGTTTTATTCAGAATCCCCTTATCAGATCTAGCTATCCATCTGCGTGTCCATTACCACACCAGCTGCTCAAACATCCACTGTTCCTCTCCATAGGAGCACACTGGGAAATTGAATCTGAGTTTACTCCTAAGCTGGATTTCGTTAACCCTCGTTATGTCATTTGTAGTAAGTCTTGCTCGAGAACTGATTGGCCTTCATCTGGTTTATCTTACTTGCTTTCCAAAATTAATTAACTTAAAATGAGTGAAGGAACCTTAATTCTGAATAGCAGTGGTTTGGGGGAGTGCAATGAAATGTCATAACCCCTCCTCGGTCTGTGCTTCAGAGGGACTGAAATGAGCAGCCACCTCCACGGCCAGGCTCTACAACCTATTGACAGGTTTTCTTCTCATCTGCAGATCACTACGGGCTTCACAAGGTTTTGTAGTCTTTCCTTTGCCTGCCTGTACTATGGATCGAGGTTTAGGTCTGCTCCATCCATCAGGATGTGGAGCACTACCCATCTATGGCTATTTGCCCCAACTTACTACATCACTTAATTCTCTCAGGCTAGTGCTTTACCAGCATCCTTAATTCAGGAGCCCTATAAGGCACTACACGTGGCTCTTCTGTGCTTTGAACCAGTTTTGGGGTGATCTTGTGGATGAGGAACCCTCCCAGAGACTCTTCTGCCATGACTGGCAGAGGACCAAGGATGGACCCAAACCTCAGAGATTTCACGGGGGTGGTCAGAGCCTGCAAGGGAGGCTTGCCAGTAAAGGGACATAGTCCACAACTTTCCTCACCCCATTCTGTGCTGCAAATCACAAAGCACCTACGTGGTACGATCTGCCTGACCCATTCAAACCTAAGGCAGAAAATGAATGTAAGAGAAGGTTAAGTAAACTGTTCTTTTAGTGGGGGTAAAAAGCAGGAGAGAACAAAGGCAGTATCGTCCCGGTGTCGCTGAGACAGGTAGAGTGATATTTCCAACAATTCCTGCCAAACTGACCTAGGGAGAAAGTTCTTCCTAACCTCAGACTTTATCTGGCAGTGGGGCTGATCCTGGATGTCTGAGCAGGGCACCCAAGCTAATCACCCAGGAGGCACAGGAGAAAATTAAAACAGCCATATTGCATTAGATCAAAGTGCTGTGTGGTATAACAACCAAAGCATTCACAGAACAAGCCTTTCCCACGGTTGTACCCACAGCTTCCCAAGGCCAGACATGCCTGACGGGAACATGCCAGCTTCATGAAGCAAGATTTTATTTATTATTTTTTTCTTTATGATGAGCAAGTGCCTTTGGGGGCTGAGTACCACCACATATCATCAAGCAGCAAACAGAGAAGCGTAAAAGAGGCTGTGGGTAAAGCACCCTCCCTGTCCCCGCTCTTCTTGTCCCTTGACCTCTGGACACCTTACAGGAGGAGAAATCTAATCTTCCCAGGACGATGCTCACAGACTCTTTTCCCTGAGCCTTCAGTCTTTGGGGGGCAGATGCTGTCAGCTCACAGCCCTGCCTAAGGCAGCCCCCTCCGCACGTGTTCGTGGATTTAGGTAGGGTGTTTATAAAGCCTGACGCCATGTGGCTGAAGGCCTGCATGCAGAGGTGGAAATAGCACTGCATTGATCATAGCAGGTTGCAATTCTTAAGAGTCCTTGGTATGATATTATTTACTAGGATTTTTTCCATTTCTGCAAGCACACCACCCCAGAAATGGCTACCTTCCCGTGTGTGCATGTGTATGATGTGAGCAATTGCAGTGCGCGCTTCCTTTGCCATGTACACAGATGAATCCGCGCGGCATCTTGTAAGAGGTGCTGCTTGGGACGCTAATTGCTGAGTAAACTGAGATACACAGAGCAAGGCTGGTGGAGGAAACTGCTGATGCAGAGGAGATTTTGCATTCGGATCACCTGCATTATCTAGGAAGTTTGTGTCCTGCTGCTCTTCTCATGCTGAGGTTTAACCTCATTTCTCCCCATCGCTGCAGGTGGATGCTGATGATGTCATCACCAAAGAGGAGCAGATCTTCCTACTGCTAAAAGCCAAGGCTAAGTGCGAGCGACACCTGAAAGCCAAGGTGCCCAGGGTGCATGGTGAGTGTTCCCACAGCAACCCAGACTGCATGGCTGGGGCTGGGCCCCTCTCTGCTCAACCCCAGCCCTTCCCCTCAGCCCCATAGACAGAGCTCATGTGAGGGAGGCAGCTGAAGCAAGCCCAACATACCATTTCTTCACGTTAGGCTATGGGGAAGAGCTTTGAGCACAAGGTGTTGGAAAGCAAAGTTGTCACAGCCTCTTTCTCCTGCTCCAGAACTCCAGATGCCAAGGGGTCAGGAGGATGGTCGTGGGCTTACAGCCCTTATCACTATACCCAAAGCCCAGGCAATGCACCAGGCAAAGCATGGGAGCTAAGCATCAACCATCAGTTCTCCCAAGATCCTTTGCAGCAAGACCCCAATGGTACTGGAAAAAAGCATCCTTCCAACACCCCTCCTCTGTTTCCCTCTGATGTACTCTTGGTATATTCTCCTCAAATGGGCCCAAGCTCAGCTAAGCCTCTTTCTTCCACTTCCTTTCTATTTTGGGCTGCAAAATCACTACCAGATGTAGGGTTGGAGGGAGAAGGAAGGGAGAAAGCTCTCTCATGTGGGTAGCAAAGTAATCATCCCCCATTGGTTTCTTTCATCGGTTTCACATGTGTTGTTGGGACTGGGGCTGAGGCACCCTGCACCCACCCAGCTAGTCCTGGGTGGGCATCCTGTCCCGTCTCCTATTGCCTGAGAGAAGGGGACAAGTCAGAATGTTTCCCACCTTCACCATTTTATTTCAGATCTCTCTTCCCACAGCCAGCACTGTGAGAGTACCTGGAGAAATCAGCAGCAGAGGGAAAGGTCCCCAAAGCCAGCTGTGATTTTTAGAGCAGAGTTGCCTGACCACCTGGTGTCCCTCTCCTGTTGGAAATGACAGCAAGGGGCCATAAAAGCCCAGCTTTCATTTTATTCCAGGCCTCCGGCTTTACATCAGCCAAAACCTCAAGCCACATCCTCTGTTGCTTCTTTGTCCTGTTCACCCAATGCCCAATTAACACCTCATTAAAAAACATATGTGCAAAGGCATTTCCTTCTGTTGTACTATAGACCACCTGCCTACCTTGGGATGTGGTGACATCAACCAGATGGTCTTGCTCTCACACCCTGTTTTCTAACTCTTCTCTATGAGATTGTCAGCATTTAGTGTTGGTCTCTCTCCTTAATTGGCAGTAGCAGTGTTGGTGGGGCTGGGAAGATGCATATGACTGACAAGCGGACTTGAGGCTCTTTACCATGATCAGTTTAGTAGAGCAAAAGAATCAAATCACAGGGCTTTGCAAACACGCCCTTGGTCTTGTTTTGAGACCTGGTTCTTCGACTGAGGCCAGCATTAGTTCTGCCGTTGACTGGAACAGAAAGAAGTCTAATACCTTGTCATTTAGATATCTCATAGACCCACGTCCTGGCTTTGGAAAAAGCTATTTTGAGCTTCTCAGGGTGATAAAACTCAGGCTTGCTGCTCCATCCTCTATAGCAAATCTTTGTCAAATCCCAAATAGTACAACCAAGAGGAGGAATCATCTTGATGTCAATACTCACAGCAGTATATTCAAGGCTTTAAAGACTCAAGGCCATCATTAGCAATACGTAGTTAGACCAAATTAATCCGCAAGAGGTCCACTAATCCAAAGGCAGAATGAATTCTGATTTAACCTTTTCCAAGAAACGTTTTCTTAAGATGTTCTGAAAGAACCTCCAGTGGCAGCGCCTCCGTAACACCTCAGAAATTCACTCTAGCACTTCACAAACAAGCCAGCGAGTTGCCAGACCATCTCTGAGTGGTCGAAAGAGTCGATGGTTGCAGACAGAGGATTTTGTAATTTGGGAAAGATCTTCCCACTTTGTAGAAGAGCTGCTATCCAGATTTTTAGACTACAGATGCCCTTGGACACGTGAAATGGTGTTACGGGGTATTTGCGAACAGACTAACCCAGTCTCCATTTTGCAGTGTGTCTGCTCCTTCATGCTGAAGGAGTCAAAGGAGATAGACAGTTTTAGATCCTCTTGTGGGGTAAGGGGTGGCAGAACAAAAGGCAGTCTGCACTGTTAGCTTTAATGCAATTAATTGCTTGGCTAAGGCTCAGAAGTTTAGGTTTTGCACAAAGGCTTTAGAATCCAGGGTTAAAAGTAGTTAGGTCCAGTCTTTTCCTCCTTTGATGATATGGAAACCAGGGCCTGGTTTCTATTTGTGCTAATCACCCAAGGACATATGGGTCTGTGCCCTTCTCAGCCAGGTGGAGGACCTCATCCTGTTGCCTCTTCCCCCCACTACAGACTCAAAAGAAAAAGCCTAGGAAGGGAAACATGGTCCTCACAATTAAGGTGCACCAGCCCCCACTTGCAGATAATAATTATGGGGGCAAAGTGGTTGTGACTTGGAGCAATATAAATCCTGGGTGGCCACCCCAAGCCTTCAGGCAGTCTCCTGTGATATCACTCAGAGTATTTTTGAGGAGCACCCACCTGAGTGGCAGGAGGACTCTTCTAACTGCCATGGAAGACTTGGGTTGTGTTACCACCCCACCAAGTCCCCCACCTGTCTCGTCTTTGGATTTTTAGTGGTGTAGTACAGAGTTGTCCTGTATTGTGACTCTGTAAGACCTACTCTTTCCTGGAAGGAAAACAAGTGACTCTGCAGGCAGGCAGAGAGCTGTGCCCAGGTCCATTTGACCCTCTGTTTGATAATAATGGCAGTCCATGGCAGTCCATGGCCATGATGTGCCACTATATCTATACCAAGTCTACCTGCTGGCAATACAGACTGATGGTCCCTATGCCAGATGCACAAAGGACCTAATCTCTTTGCAAGATCTCCCCCATCACAGCCAGCTGTGCTCCTTCCTGTCCTGACAGCTCCCAGCGCCTCCTGAAAGTAAGGCTGGAGACTCAACCTCTGCCCCTGGATTTTATTTTTCTTTTCAGCAGTGTGATGAATAGGTCCCACTCCAAAGGCTGCTTCTGCCAGTGCAGAACAGACTTATTTTATATTAGAGGTGGGGCAAGCCCTGCTGAGAAGTGTGTTTGCAGATCACAGGGGGCAGTGCACCCCTTGGCCTGAAATCACAATCACAGAACGGTAGGGGTTGGAAGGGCCCTCGAGAGATTGTCTTGTCCAACCCCCCAAATGATTTATTGATCTGTCTGGTATTCAAAGGGCAAAAGGGAACAGGCACAGTCTAGACCCTTTAAAATACATTAAAAAACAAACAAACAAACAAACAAAAATCCCCAAAACAAATGAAGAAAAAAACCCCACCAACAACAATGAAAGTGACCACAGAGAGAAACAACTCAGCCCAGGCTCGAGGTCTGCAGTGCAGGAGGCAGCATACACTCCTGGTTCAATCTGCCTGTGTTACATTTATTTTCTGGAAGTCTTCTAAATGGGAGAAACTGTCCCCATGTGGTCAATAAATGGCCATAAGAATCATACATGAGACCCTGGAAAGTTTACACAACCTGCCCTCCTCTCCGTCCAATATAAAGCAGAGCTACTCCATGGCATCCTGGAGGACTTCAAGGTCAAACAATCCGCCTGGCAAAAGGGTGTAAGGGAGTATGGTGGCACCTGACGTAAGTGACAGTAGCACAGTGATCTTCAGCTGAAGAAGTCACCCATGAAGTTGTGGTCATTGGGAATTTGAGCCAAAGTTGTCACAGTGTTGGTGATAGTCGTGTGCAGCACAGCTGGATTCCTCATGACCTTGAACATCTGAGCTGCTTCTAGAGTTGGTGGACAGAGAAGAGCATCTTTTGGGGTGGCATCTGTCTCTAGATGTTGATCACAGATTAAATCTGGGATTGCTGATTTAGATGGACCACTTAGCACTTATGCTGCAGTATGATATGGTTACTGATAATGACAGTGTGATCCCTAGGAAGGTAGCCTAGCACTAAGATAGCTTACCTGAACATGTGGTGGGATCTCCATCTCTCTAGAGTTGGCTAGACAAAGCCATGACTGACCTGACCTCATGCTGGTGTTGAAGGCTGAAGGTTGGACAAGAGATGTTCAAAGGTCCCTTCCAACAAATGTTTCTATGATTAGTCCTGCCCAGGGGTTTTAGAATCACAAGCCAACAGCATTGAGGCTCCTTGGAAGGCTTGTTTCATCCCTGTAGACTTCAATGCTTAGTTATCAAAGATTGGTGAGGGCCTAACTACAGTGCAGCAGGTACAGAGCTCAACAAGGAGGGAAGGGGAGGTCTGGGTAATTCATCTGTTTTATATTGGAAAAGAAGGGGAGCTTTGCATGTTCTCTCTCTTTTTCCTTCTCTTTTTTTGGTATGTTGTTTCCAATTATCTTGCATATTCAAATCTGTGATTGCTTTGTCATTTCATTGAAGGAAAAAGGACAATCCCACAATGAGGCAGCAATTTTGGAGAGATCATAAGGAAAGCACATCAAACGGTCATCAGACTTCTTCAGCCTTTCTTACATAGTTGTTTGTGGTGAGGGAAAAGATTCACATTCAGCTCGGCTTGAAGGAATCTAAATCTATTTTATTACTTCCCAGAAACAACGTTTTACTGCCTAGTGTGTCAAAGGTGAAGAAGGAGATTTAAATCTCTTCCATTAGTTCTGCTTCGCTATGTCTGAAAGTACCAAAAAGCACTGGTGCAAGAGCTGGATCTCGGCTCCCCAACCTCATGATCTGCTTCTAGAGGTAGTATCCTTTTGGGACCACAGTAGCAGCCTTTAGCATGGAGCAAAGAGTTGCTGTGGGCAACCCTGCAGACAGCCCGGAGCTGTAGGATGTTTGGGAAAGGAAAAAGTCCCTGCTTAAAATCCCTGGCCCAAGACAATAAGGAGTGTCTTTGGACTTGAGATCCCCATCTATCCGGGGAAACTCTTAACCACAGAGGTCATAGCAGAAGAGGCCTTTAACCCCATGGCTGTTTCAGAGCTTCTTTGCACTGGATACTTACACAAGCTCCACAACAAATGAAGACTGCTCTACACCCTGAAGTCTGGATATCACATCTCTGCCCTGGGGTTTTGTACTGCACCCCTCAGTATTCCATGTTATAGCTTGTGGATGGAGTCAGAAGAGGACTTTGAGAGATGCATCCATTGCTATGGTCACGCAAGGGATACTTCATAGAATCATAGCATGGTTTGGGTTGGAAGGGACCTTTAGAGGCCATCCAGTCCAACCCCCTGCAGTGAGCAGGGACATCCCCAACTAGAGCAGGTTGCTCAGAGCCCCGTCTAACCTGGACTTGAATGTCTGTAGGGATGGGGCATCAACCACCTCTCTGGGCAAAAGGTGTAGGATGGATCTGATCTTCCTTTTCTTCCCATCTCCTAGAGCTTTTCTGTGCCTCTTGCACCTGCTGCAGCTCTCTAAGCTATGAGAAATTGTGTGTGCACTTCTGCAGAAAGCCTCTGCTTCTCCAGGGAGCCTTCTGAGGACTTCTTCCTGCAACCCTGCTCTCATCAACACTTTATGTTCATATCTGGATTTGAACCAGATTGAATGAAGCACTGTTTTTCTGCCAGCCCAGAGGCAGCCAGTTAGAAGGTGTAAGGAGGCAGCAGTAATGACCCTTCTTTCAGACAAGGAGAAGGTGGAGTCCCATGGACTCCTAAAGGCACGACGTGTCTTGAACTGGTCCTACAGGGCATCTCTGTGGCAAAGGGAAGGAGTGACTTCAGAAAAAGCCTATATCCTTGATAAGAGAGCTTGGTTAACAAGGGCCAAGCAGAACTCAGTTATGGTGGCAGAGGTGTTAAGGACCCGTGTGTGTACCATAGTCCAGTTTTCTTATCACCAAAAAGCATGACTTAATTTGCTATTTCAGATTCCCTTTAGCATGCAAGTATGGGCAGGGCCAATGATGTAACTGATTGACCTGAGAAAGAGCCTTTTTGGAGGAGGTTTGTTGTTCAGCTGGGTCAGCTTCCTGATCTGGTTCATCGTGCAGCCACATAAACAAGAGAGCCCTCACAGGGAAAGGAGCGGTGCCAGGAAAGAAAGGTGTTGGTGTAAGCAATTACCTGCATTAAGCATTACCTGCTGAACATCTGAGGTTTTGAAAACCCAAGGTGATTTATGCCCCATCTCCTTCTCTCCTTGCTCCCATGCAGCCCTACTTCACATCAAGGGGTGTGTGCATCCACTTAGCGCTGTCAGATCCTGCCCTGTGATCCCCCTTGACCCATGCCTATCCCTGTTCATCAGAAGTTGCCAGATACCACCTGGCAGAGGGCTGCTTGGATCCTGCCTCTGCCTGGGAGTGACTGCAGCCCAGTGTTGTGATTTATTGCACTCCATAATAGTCAATGATCTGTGTTTTCAGAAGCAGTGAGGGAATTTGGGACACCTTGATTTTTTTATATTTTTTTTTAGATAGAAAGAAATATCACGCAAGCTGGCATGAAAGTTTGGTAGGGCTGCTGTCCTCATTCTGGGGAGCTGACACACAGGCATATTCAACTCCTTGCCTCTCATCTCAAAGGAGAGTCTGTGGCAGAGCCAAGATTTGGATTCTCATCTCCTTACTCTGCAGCTAGGGCACAAGCCACAAACCACATTTCCTTTTGTCCTGGAATTCAAGGTGAGGCTACAAAGATTCAAATCCAGGTGGACAGAAACTGGTGAAAATCTTTGGACAAATCCCACTTGACTGAAACCCAAAATTCTCATCATCGCCCTTTCTTTAAAGCCTCCGGTTCTGTTTTGAAATGAGAAAAACACGTTTGAAATTTCCTGCAGTGTAATGGGTACCTGGGATCTCCTCTTCTTTTGCCTGTCTCATTGCTGAGTGCATTTCGTGAGCCAGTTCTTTTCCTGGTATAAACTGGTAGATTCCCATTCGGTTTAATGAGGGCATTGATGTCGTGGTTTAGCCCCAGCCGGCAGCTCAGCACCTCTCAGCCGCTCGCTCACTTCCCCCACCCCTGTGGGATGGGGGAGAGAATCAGGAGAGCGAAAGCAAGAAAACTCGTGGGTTGAGATAAGAACAGTTTACTAATTAGAGTAAAATAGCAAAAATAGTAATGATAATAACAATGATGAGGATATTAATAACATAGTTAAAAGTAGAAGAACAAGGGAGAGGAACAAAACCCAGAGAAAATCACAAGCGGTGCAACCGCTCACCACCCGCTGACCGATGCTGTCGGTTCCCCAGCTGCGATTGCTGCCCGCCCCGGCCAGCTCCCCCAGTTAATATACTGGGCATGATGTCCTATGATATGGAATATCCCTTTGGCCAGTTTGAATCAGCTCCCTTGGCTGTGCCCCCTCCCCTCCCGGCTTCTTGTGCACCCGGCAGAGCATGGGAGGCTGGAAAAGCCCTTGACTAGTTCAGCACTACCCAGCAATAACCAAACCATCAGTGTGTTATCAGTATTATTCTCATACTAAGTCCAAAACACAGCACTGCACCAGCTACAGCGAAGAAAATTAACTCTATCCCAGCTGAAACCATGACAATTGATTTATCGCGGATTCATTGATTTCTCCCACAGTTCAGCATTGCAATGTACTGGTTTTTCCCCCTCTGACAGTCATTCAACCAACATTCTAAAAAGGGAAAAATCCAAACTTCAGAGATATCTGTGGGTTTTAAGAGATGAGAGGTAGCCTGGACCAGCACTGAATCTTGATTTTGGGCTGATACCTGCTGTTCCCTCTCTCACCTTGCACCTACTCACTCCTAATGCGTTTGCTTGGCAATCACAAGGTAGAAATGGCTACATGGATTAACACAAGTGAAGAAGACGCACTACGGGAGGGACCTGTGAGTCCAGCACCATTGCTTGCCTCTTAGAGGGGAAATTAGATTTTTGAGGAGCAGGTTTCTGTGCAACATTCTTCCAGCACAGACTTGGATTTGGCATGGAGACATGCACCAGAACTGGCTCTTTGAGAGGAAAAGGTGATCCTGCCTGTGCATGGACTTCATGAGCCCTTCCCCAGGAAGCAGCTAGCCCAGAAGAGTTAAGTACCTTGAATCACTGTCCTCTGGAAGCAGGAAGACCTTGGTCTCCCGTCTGTTCCATTTAGCATCATCCTTTTCCCTTTGCTGCTTTCTACTGTCTCAGTTCTATTAAATCCACAGTTTTCTTTTCTTCAGCCTGCATGATTATTAGCAAGTGCCATGCGCCTCACGGTGCAGTGCCAAAAGGCAGCAGTTTCCAGAGCAGCTCCTATCGAAGTGGCCGGTGAGCGGTTACGTTGTTCTCCCAAACAACCTGCACCCTCACGAGCCTGGCCAACACTGGCTTCGTCTTTGTGCCAAAGTGCTGATCTTAATGTAGCCCCAGCTACTAAAAATGGCCATAAAAACCAGTATAGCAGGCTTAAAACTTGAACTGCATGTTGTGAAAATAAGGAAGGAGTTAGTGGGAGTAGTAGAGTAGTGGTGTTCACCCATCTTGTAGAGACTGGAAGGAAATGTTCGTTGGAAGGAGACTTCCAGAGGCTGGAAGGGATGTTCACTGTCTTTCTTTATTTTAACTTTCATCTGATTCCTGTCCCATGCCCTGAAAGATCAGGCAATTAGCTGCCCAGTAGAGTATTCAAATGTTGTATCTGCTACCATGGTTCAGCAGTATCTTGTTCAGCTGAAATAAACCAGATGCAATTTAATTAGATATGTGTCTAAGCCTCATTTCAAGAGTTGAGTTAGAGGCTAAGGAGCATCAGGGTGAACAATAGACATGCCAAGCATTTCTGGAGAGTGGGAACATGTGGCTGTTGCATGTGTGATTGCTAGCAGGGTCGATAGTCCGAAGGAAAGTCCTAGCAAACAAAAAGGTAAAAAATTGATAAAATTCTAAACTGTTTTTCACCTGTAATGAACCACTGTTTATGTGTAAAAACTCCCAATTCCCTTTTTTACATCTAAAAATGTTAACTTTTAGTTTTATGCTAGCTAGTGGAGGGTGAGCCTCCTCCTGCCCTAGGACAGATCACGTAGACAGTGCCATCTGTCCCCGGCCACCTCCCAGGTGTATCTCTGAGCTTAAGGACCTGCCGTGGAGGCCGATCTGTGGGGTGACATGGGCACAGCCCCACGTGGACCTGTGCCATGGGGAGACAGGTCTGAGCCAGTCTAGTGTGCTTCCCCACAGGCCTGTCTCAGGATATGTGCGTCATCTGCCACTTTTGGCTACGGCACTGAGGGATGGAGACCCAAAATATTAAAACAAAAAAACCAAAAACCTGTCCCCACAAGCATTTGGCTTCCTTTCTTCTTTTCTCTCCTTTTTTTCTCCCCCTTTTTTCTTTAAATTTAGTCTCTAGATGAAAGCCTTTTGGAAAGAACAGGAAACCCTAAAATTTCTCTTCTACATGCACAAATATTACATTTCAGCCACGGTGGGCAGCCTGATGCCACCCCAAAGTTAAACCTGGAAGGGGATGAAGTGAAATTCCCAGCCATAAGCCATCAGACTTAATTTTTTTTCTTTTTTTCTTTTTTTTTTTTCACCCATGAATTAAAAGCCTGTCTTTCCCTGGTTTGGAAAAGGAGATGGGACATTTTGTGGGGGAAGAGAGATTTTTATGCAAACCTGTTATTAGCAAAGGCCATCAGCAACCCTTTCTTAGAGTCCTAGGTGTTGCAGCTTGCCTCAAAATGGCTTGTTTTTTTAATAAACAAACCTATTTGCTAGGGAAAGGAGTTATTTTTAGTTGAGAAGCTGTGTGTATTTACCTAAGGTGTGTGAGTTGTGCATCTGAGTTTATGGCTCCATTGTCCCTAAAGGACCTATACTCAAGCCCAGGCTCTCTCTGGGCTTGCAGAAGCCCAGGATCTCCTCCTGGTTTTCTCTCCAGAGGCTCAAGCGCCATCCCCTGATCATCCAGCCTGAAAATGGGCTATGGTCTGTTGTATAGATACAGTCTGTAGTATAGATGCAATCAGCAAGTCTTGGTCGAGCCTGTGTTTTCTCACTGCACCTGTGATTCTGGGATGGGCCAAAACAGCATTGAAACCCTACAGAAAGATGCCATCTCCCACCCAACCCATCTACCACAGCTATCATTCAAGTCAGCAGACTATGATGGTCTTGCAGCTCTTCACAGATGGCTACTTGCTGGTTGAGCCTGAATTAGAGCTAGGAAGAGATAGGAAACACCAGCAGCTGGTCCCTGCCTGCAAAGGTTTATGGGTGAAGGGCTTCCAACCCCATTGAGAAATGTCTGCTGAGAAGTTATATAGGTCTCGCAATGCACAGGAGGAATAGGTATCAGGAGTTATCATGGATATAAATGGTCCATGTGTTAGATATGTAAAGTAGCATGGAGAACAGGTGAAAACCAGTAGGTAGGATGGCTAAAGTGCAGTACTAATTATCAACCTTATTTCTATACTTATTTTAATGGTTTATATGATCAACACTATTCCCTCTCAGAGGGAGATCTGGAGGGTTTTGGAAAGACTAGGCATACTGGAATGAGGAAAGAAGGATGCCTGGACCGAGCCAGGCCAGTAGCAGCAGGTTGGTTGTTATCAGATGGGACACTGAAGGTGATATTTCTTCTTTTGGGTTGTGAGCGCAGTGAGTGAGCAGGCAGCAAGTGAAACGGGCTAGTGATGTCGGGGTAGGCAGCTCTCCGGAGCTATGTCATGCTAGCGGTTGTCTGGTAGCACCTATAACTTTGTGACTTTCCCATTCTGCCTTGGGGTGAGAAAAGACGCATTGTGACTTGGAATAGCCCCTGGCCCACGCGTCCTTCCCCTCTAAAGTCCAGTTCCTTCAGGGCTGAGTATGCAAGGGGTGTTTTGCCTACTAAACACTGGTGTGCAGACCAGCAAAGGTGTCTGAGCAGTAACAGGCGGGACCTACATCCATCCATCCCCCCATCTCACCCTCCCCTCGTGCTGGCCAGCACATAGTACCCATACATACACAGAGATGTTCAGAGTTGCATGCACTGGCACAGGACACGCTGCGCCCAACTCCACTGAGAGACACTGAAGCACTGTGTCCCCAGCTACCCACGCAAATGCCCTTGGATGCATGCAGAGCATCTTTCCCCACAGACCCATACTCCCCCTACATTGCACAACACAGGCCAACAATACATACCCACCTATAGATCTGCACGTATACATATGCAGGTACTCAAACACACATGCCCTGACAGCCAGGTTTGAAATGCATCTGCAACACCAAACACCCCCATACAGAGGCACTGGCCCTCCAAGCCTCCCTTTCTCCCCTTCCTGTCCCCAAATGCTGGGTCATTTTTTTGGTTGCTCCTCCCTGCCTGTTTCCAATCCACCAAATGTCCTTCCCGTAATAGAGTGACCACAATTGCACACCGTATTCCAAATGTGGTCTCCCTGGTGCCTTGCACAGTGCCAGAATAAGTCGGGCTGATTTATATTCCATACCCCTAGATAAACACCTCGAGACCGCGTTTGCATTTATCCAGCTGCCAAGCAGCCTCGCAGATAGTTTTAATGTGTTCTCCACATGCATGTACCACTCGCACAGGAACTGGAATTGAGACTGGGGGGAAGGAAAGGAGGGAGGAGGCAAGGGAAAAGTAGCAGGCAGGAGAGAATAGCCCTCATTGCACCCTGGGGATACAGTCTGAGCAGGCATGGCCCAAATATGCCTCTCTTTTCCTCTCTCTTCCACCAAAGCAACCTGCAGCATACTGGGATTTCTGGCTAGGCTCAGGTGGGCAAGCAGAAATGAAGAAAGAGCAAAATGAGATGCATGCGGCACAGCCCTTTCATAAAGCACTCTGTGACTGGCCTTTCTGCCTTCAGAAGGCAAGTCCTGCAGCAGTGACATCAAACAGAGCGTTCGCTTGCTCCATCCTGAATACCATATTGGCTTGTGGGAATGACTACAATTTCCATGCCCTGAGATTTCAACCCTCAAGGGCTAAGGAGAGCTGCAAGGCACATCTGTTCTAAAACTACGGTAATCTGTGCTACTATAACTACTCTGTAGTACGGTACTACTGTAAGGGAGTATTCATGACAGTCCAAGCAACAGTGAGATGAATGGGTACACTATAATAGTAACCTTCAGGCACCTCAGGCACTGAGACGCACACCCTGCCTCGAGGATTTTACAGTCTAGCCTTAGAAGATGGGCAAAGGTGGTCTGTGATAAAATGGCACGCAGACGCAGAGAAGTAAATCAGATTTTCTGACATATACCTGTCCTATCGTGATTGATATTAGAGGAACATGTCATTCGGTGCATTTCGACGAGGTGCTGGTAACTTCTAGTTAGATGGCGAACTGACACGTTTCCACGTGCCTCGTCTTCCCAAAGTGGTTATTTGGTGGTGGTGGTATGTCCTCCGCAGAGCTGGAGGAGGAGGAGCTGTCTGCTGTTGACCTGAGTCCCTGCCCCAGCACAGCCCTGGGAAGGCATTGGGTGAAGGTAGCATTTAGCACCATCTCTCCCAACACGTGTCACTCAGACTGAAGCCTGTATTTCAATGAGGGCTTTGTTGCCTGAAGCCTTGGGACTGCCCTCAGCTTCAGCTGAGGACTTGAGTGAGCTGGATTGATGGGCTGGGAAGTGAAAAACAGCCTTACAGGAACTGCATCAGGAATCTAGAGGAGGTGACCCTTGCTGGTGCAGGGATGTTGTGGTGGAAAGAGAGGCTGAGCTCTGCTGAGGATTAGTTTGTCCTGTGAAAGTGATGAGCTGGGTGTCTCAAGACCAAGAGATGAGAGCACAGTTACATACATGAGCTGTGCTGGCGTCTTTGTACCTAGGAAGGAAGGAAGGAAGGGGGAATCTGGACAGTTTGGGAATTTCTCTTGTCCTTGGAAGTGATTGCCTCCAGCGTAAGTAAGATGATTCCTGACATCTAGAGTGGAGGTAGGTAGCCAGGTGGAAAACCGAGGCATCTTTGAGAAGCACAAGTGACTCTGCTGACCATGAGACAGCAGCACACAGGATATTGAAGTAGGATGAAGATGCATGGACCTGTCCGAGTTCAGGGGTGGCAGCAGAGCTCAAGAGTGCTGCACGCAGAGGAAGCTGTGAGTGGCACAGCGCTCTCCTCCGAGCCCCATTAATGCTGCAGCCTCCGTTTGCTCTAATGATACCATCCTAAAATGACTCAGGGACAAGAAACTTGCTGACCTCACCCTGAACATGACTCATCTGAAGGATGGAAGCTCTCTCTTAATTTCCACTTTGTTCACTGCCAGTTTACACCTGTTTATACTTGCATCGTTTTCCACTATAGTAGCTCATGTCCATTCATAGCGCTTACCAATAGGATGAGAGAAACCTTTCTCATTCTCGCTTGTTGGGTTAAGCAGACCAAGCCTTTTATTCTCCTCCAGGGCCACCAATGAAATCCTCCCACCCTACCAGTCCTTCCCTATTGCTGGAAGATTTTTTTTTTTCTTTCTGTTCCTTTTCAACAAAAGAACTTATGAGCTTTTCCCCAGAGAGGTTATTTTGTTTGACCACTAGCGCTAGGACCTGTGAAGCCTCTTCTAACAAACTGCTATGGGATGAAGAAAGAAAATAAGTCTTAGAAGACAAAGCTTCAATTCCTGCCTCAGCAGTTGACTTTTGCCATCCTCACTTACCTGCCTCTGTTAGGTTTGTAGTCAGGGAGTGTGGTGGTCACTGTTCCTCACTTCCTCTGCAAGTCCAATTGCTTTGTCTCCTTGAACTCATATCAAACTACGGAGACAGAAAGGAAGACACCAGGATGGGGCATCTGCCAAGTCTCTGGAGAATAAAAAGGTCTTGCCTCACTTCCAGCTACTCACGTTGTCCTGCAAGGCTAATTTCTTCAGCTCTAAAGTGGTTGGTGATGTCCTCTAAGCATGGGAAACTCCAGTGCACTTCCCACCTTCCCTGTCTCCCTCCATGAGAGTCATGGCTCTGAATCTGGAGGAGCTTCACCCACATACATACATGCCTGGGCGAGAAGCACTATCCTCCATTCAGCATTGCCTCAATGACTGATACACATCCAAGACACTTAGGATGTGGGATATGTATGAGATTTACTTGCTTTATTAAAAGGCTATGAATTCTTTTTGACTTACATCTTCAGTGAATCCTACTATTTCTTCCAAGGAAAAAAAATGTTTTTTCATTCCGAGTTCACTTGGAACGTGTGACTTCATGTCCCAAACCTCCCCACCTGTATCAATCCGAACAGCATATTTGAGCCTTCAAACTATTTTTCACTAAAAAAAATTAATTTTTCAAGAGCTTTTCGATCAGCATTTAGAATGAACTGGATCCCTTCTCATTATCTATGCTTCTAAATATTGTTAACAGTGTCTCGGGAGGCTGTCTTATTTTTAGCATGCCAAAAGCACTCTACTTGCAGGTAGTGGATTTTTTTTTTCTAATGGCAGCTTATAAAAAAGGTTGTAAAAATAGATTTTATTTTTTATTTTAAAGTATAGCCATCAAAAAAAATTGTCGGCTTGTGGATTTTTTTTATTGTTTTCCTGAAACTCCTCACCATTTTTCAGGTTTCTTCTTGTAATTCAGTGTGGTTCTCTTTTGCGAAATGACCAGGAGAGAAGGAAAACAACAGAGAGAAGCCAAGTTGTTAGTACTGTTAATATTTTTATAAACCAAGAAAAAATATTTGGAGGAAATATTTGGGAAAACAAACAAAAATAAAAGTCTTGTTTGGATTCCAGCACAATACCAATGGAATATAAGGTAATTTTCCTCCCATTTTGTCATCAGCTCAGTTGTAAAGTGACCTCTACAGTGAGTAAAATAGCAGAAAGTTGGAGGCAGAAGGTGCAGAATTTGGTCCCAGTTATACACATCGGTGGTCTCAAGCTGGTGAAATTAATGGTAAAGGTGCCACATGGCTGTGCAGACCAGAGGAGACAGGGTGGAGTGAGGGAGGTAGGAAGGGATGGGAGAATCACAGAATCACAGAGCGGTTTGGCTTGGAAGGAACCTTCAGAGCCCATCCAGTCCAACCCCCCCGCAGTGAGCAGGGACATCCCCAACCAGAGCAGGTTGCTCAGAGCCCCGTCCAACCTGGCCTTGGATGTCTCCAGGGATGGGGCATCGACCCCCTCTCTGGGCAGCCTGGGCCAGCGTCTCACCACCCTCAGTGTAAAAAAAATTCTTCCTTATATCCCGTGTGAATCTGCCTCCTTTTAGTTTAAAACCATTACCCCTTGTCATATCAGAAGGTCAGTGGTTTGCCTCCTTAGATGGGAGGAACGGAGGTATTAGAGATAAGAGTGAGAGAAGGATGGCGAGGCTCCTGTCTGGGACAACAGGCATGACACAGAGGAGAGAAACAGCTTTTGGCTGCGTTAAAACCCAGGAATGTGGATCCAACAGTCACAAAGTGCGGCTGGTCCTGACGTCAGTCAATATTTCCATTTGGAAAATGTTTTCCGAGAGTTTCAGTCAATGTAGGAACTTCTCAATTCATTCTTCAATCAGGATGTCCAGAGACGCCTGGCTTGACCTGTGGATGTCTCCCCCCCAGCTTCCCCCTACCACAAACTGATAACTGCAGTCCCTCTTCCCAACCCAGTTCCTCTCCCTTCGCCCCCAGGGTGCCCTGGGTTGGCGAGGAACAGCCGTGCTGTGCTTAATTTCAAGCTATGCACACGTCAGTTGGCTGGTCAGCCAGCAAAGGCTGGCTGGCCAGGTGGCAGCTGCCAAATGCTCACCTGCCCTTCCCTCTGCTAATCATCAGTCACCACAAAATCTGCAGGAAGGACATCAGTAAGACTGAGATGTCTTACTTCTCCTTCAAATTTGGCTGAAATGGGTTTATCCAAGCACGGAGCGAGGAGAGAGGGGCAGGGCATGATGGAGAGATGGAGGGAAGGTTAAAGAGGTTTCTCTGTCTTGTGACAGCTCATGATAATGATGACAGATTCATTTGTGCCTTTTCTTGGGAGACTCAGATGCTTTCTGAAGATTGAGTCCCACCAGATCCTTATCAGCTTTAATGAATCAGTTCCATGGGTCAATACACAGAGGCACAGAAAGATTTCAGATGCAGTGAGAGGCAGCAATGACGATATTTTTTTTCACACTTCTGGGGCAGCTGATGGCTCCCCAGATTGTCCACGTGATAAAGCAGCAGTCCAGAGGTGTCCCAACACGGGTTTGCACTGTATGTCCTGCACAGAGCCTTCAGTCCTCTGCTTTTTGGGAGGACTGTGGGCATCAATGTTCCTAAGAAGAAATAATTGCATACTCTGTTATCCAGAAAGCATCAATTTTCTTTTGAATGAGCCCATTGCAAATGTGTGTGTGTTTATGTTTACAGCTTGAGGAGGGTGTACCCACCAGATACTTCTCCACATTAATATTTTCTGGACAAAAGTTGCAGTATGATGCTAAATGAAACTACTTACAAGAGAAGGCTGACCTTTGCAAGTCATTCTGAAGATCTTAGAAAAGTGGAACATTTTTCTGTCAGCATTTCAGAGCGTGACAGCCAGATGAACTTATTTCTCCTCAATGTTGTTTCTCCACAGCATTCATTCTTAAGTTTACCAAAATTTATTTATGTTTGAAAAAGAATTGGTTTTATTTTAAGTAAGACCACTTTGAGGGCTAAATGAAATCTTTATTTACTTTCTTGTCGGCAAAAAAAAACCCCTCAGAGACAATAACATTTTGTCCTAATCCAAATTTTGTGGGGCACTTTTGTTTTTCTTTTTCTTTTGATCCTTCCAGAGAACTGAAAAATAAATAAACTGTTTTTCACAGTGTAAGTAATCCTGCGATATAATGAGCCAAAGGGAAGGGCTTTCCCGGTTTTCATTAATAAGAATTCTAGTATTATTCTTCCTCTAATGTGACTGGAAGCAGAGAAAATGCAATAAACTTCTTCCTCCCTTGTATCACACTGATACTGAGGAATTTTAGCTCCCCTACCCTCGCTCCCAGTTCATGCTTTAGAAGATAGGCAGTGATTAGCCTGGTCCTTTTCATCAGCATGAAATTAAATATAGGAAATCACCTGTTAAGCAATGAGTTTTTCTGTTGTTTTTCATGTCCTAAAATACCAGCAAACTGAATTGATCACTGTCAGCTCTGACCCTGGAGGGCACCATACCAGCCAAAGGTCTTTAAAGCAATCCTGGATTCTTATTTAATCTTGTGAAAGCACATTTATTATAAAGGATAAATTACAGTTCGGTTGAAAGATTGCTAAGGCTCTAGCTTTGATATTAATGAAACATGCTGAGATCTCGGCTGTGTTTATCATTTCTTTACTAGTGGAGCTCTTTTGCAGATAAGAGCAGGCCTTTCAATTTTATTTTGATTCGCATGTAACTCGTATCTGTCAGACACTTTATACGCCGTTGATAAACTCCTTCGCGGGCTGCTGTCTGCATGGAGGGCAGATGCTGCTCTGAAAGCAGAGCTGGGGCGGAATCACCGGTTTTTGCTTTCCACTTCGAATATTCTACTGCAGCTGGATTTTAGCTGATGGGTGCAGTTAATAGAGCCCAATGCAAAGGCGTATGTCAGCACCAGGTTAGATTGGGGTGTATAGTCCTTCCTCAAGACTGGAAATGCAGCCCATGTTGAACATCCACATCTCAATGGGAACTTGCTCCCTTGTGGGACTGGGAACTTCTGGATCAAAAGCTGCAGAAATGGGTGGTTGACAAGCAGGAAGGGTGTCAGAGGTGGGGAATAGGGTTTGACTCCCCTCTTTTTAAAGCAGTGTGGGAAATTAGGACAATTCCCACCACTTTCAAGAAGCCTGGAGGATTTCTTAGCCCTTCGAAATATGGATAAGTTCTGGCTTTGTCCCTCGTAGACTGAATGGACAGACAATGAGGAAGATGAGGCTGCCAGGAGCGTGGGCAGCCCATCTCCCAGGGCAGTCTGCCTCCATCGCTGGTATCTCAGCTGCTTCAGGTGCTGGTGGCAAACCCCGTGGGCTGCAGAGCTCCTTCGTGACCCTCTTAGCCTACATGCTCATGTAGGACATGATGCTGGAGCCCTTGAACGATTGGCTGGTACCTCTGGTTGCGAAAAGAGCAGCGAAGCTTCTCATAATTACAGGTTGATAGAAGACCTGCTTAATTACTTCTCAAGTACTGGAGAGTTGCCAAATGGCAATTAAAAAACTTTAAATATATACTTATAGACTTGCCAATTTAAAAAAAAAAAAAAAAAGAAGGTTTGGGGAAAAAAAGCAGACATAAAATGTGGGAAAGGACTTTTTTTGTGGTTTATATCTCTGGTTTTCCTTCCGCTAAGCGCATAAATCACGGATATCTGCAAATAAACTAACATACACAGAGGGAAGGGGGTGACCTGTATGTGGGGGGAGGCAGGATTTCTCCTTCATGGCTATTTTAGCTTTCTTCAATGAAAAAAAAAAAAAGGAGAACAAGGATGATTTAAAGAAAATCCTGTAACAAGCACCCTGCCACTCCCTTCTCAAAAGGTTAGGAAGTAGCAGTGAGCCTAGCAAAGTGGGACAACAGAGAGAGATGAACAGTTCCCAGGATACTTGCATTCCTAAGGCAATGGGGCTCATGTGATTTCTCCACCTGCCCATTCTCTTTTTGCTGCTTTTCTGAAAACCTGAGAGCAATGAAAGGGCAGAAATCCAAGACAGTGAGTAAGCAGGGGGAAAAGCTGGGAAAACTCAGCCATTGTATGCTGTGCTTGGCAGAAGGTGACTGGTCATCGGCATGTGTGCGCCGCTTGGCAATTAGCATGGGCACGGCTCCAAATCAATCGGTGCATGACCTGCATCTTGCCCCATGATGGGGAAACGGTGGGAGAGGGAAGGCGAGGCTAGTGAAGTCATAGGCAAAAAGGATGTCAGATGGGAAAGGATGCAAATCTTTAAGAAACAGAAATTGCATCGGTTCATTCCGTAAGAAGGAAGGTAATTAAATATTCTCTATTTAAGGTTAGAAATACTGCCACAGACACCTCTCTGTAGATGCTTGCTAGTCTTAGTGTTACTTAAAAGCTCACCCAAATTCAGGCATGCAAGCGCATCTGAGAAAGCAGCAAAGCATCGCAGTATAGCATAGTATTGGCTCCTGTAAATAATCAATTAAAATTACAGCTGAGTTTAGATTAATGGTCTGTAGGCATGAAATCGTAGCCGATCTGCTCTGTGGGCATGAGTGCCTTTCAGGGAAGCCTGAACTGGCAGCTTTGAGCCTCACAATATTGTAGCCACAGCATAATCTAGCTCCTTGGTAGCCCAGGCTCAAATCCATGCTGCCATATCAAGGCTATACCCAGCCATGCTCCCTTGGACATCTCCAGGTTGCCTGCCAGTCTCCAGAGTCCTGAATGCTCAAGGCCACTCTGCTCTCCTGGCCCATTTTCATTTCTTCCAGCCCACAAGGGAAAACAACCTTCCATAATCATTGACGCCTCTCAGAGAGTGCTCAGCTCTTATCTCATGTCTGACCACGTCCTTCTGAAATAAAACCTGGGAGGAGTTGCACCTTCTGTAGCTAAACACTGGGAAGACTATTGCAATGATGCCTAAGAGCAGCTTTCTCTAACTGAGTGACAGTGTTGCCTTTTTCGTGGAAATGGCGGGGCATTAACATCACCTCTGCAGGTCCAGCGACTCCTCTTTATCTTTGTGTCTCTTCCACAGATGGCTTTTGTCTTCCTGAGTGGGATGGTATTGTCTGCTGGCCTGAAGGTGTGCCGGGCAAAGTGGTGGCTATGCCATGTCCGGAGTACATCTATGACTTCAATCACAAAGGTAGGTGTTGTCCTCAGTGTCAGCAGAGCCTGGTAAGCTGCAGCAAGGGGAGGCCTGGGAGCCGGAATATTATAAATCTTCTTTAGCATCCCTTTCTTATCACGTGGTGACTCCCTTCCAAGCAGAAGTAAAGCCAGGGAAAAGAAAGTAAAGAAACAGCCACTATTTTTTAAGCTGAAAGAAAAGCTCTGTTTTAACCTAAGCAACGACACATTTCCCACCTGCCCCACCCAGACGGTAATGGGGCATTAGAAGCAACGATTACATGCTTACAGCTGGGTAGTCTTGCAGCGTTACAAACCTGCATTTGTTTGACACCACAAACTTTGTTTCTCTGCAATAGAAACCCACAAGATAGTCTTCCAATTTATATTCTTCACTTCATGGGTTTGTTCGTTCTAGCCCCTGATCTCTGCCCAGACCTCTGGCTTGGGTATCTGAGAACAGCGCTGGTAACCAGGACACGTGAATTCCTCCCTATCTCACTTTCCCTCAAGCAGCACATTTCTTGGTTTGCTTGTGGTGCCACAAAGTCTGTGCGTGCTCTTAGAAGCAATTGAAGTACACTTGCTCCTCAGTGTATTTTCAAAGCTAAAGGATTCTCTATTCTCAGGCAAAGCTGTGCACCCACAGACTGAAAAATTAGAGGATTAAGACTATGTGTTCCCAACAGAGCACTGATGTTGTTTTCAGAAAACCAGGAATGATATTCCAGTGCACCCTGGTTGTGAACAGTCTGTCCTGCCTTTTCTATAAGGGACCGTGAGCTGAGCCAGCTTAACCCCTGGCTGATGACCTCTCGCACATGCACTTCACATCAGAGGCCAGGAGGAACAGGCAATCCAACCCTTTTTTTTCTCCATAACCCAGCATGGCACAGCTTCCCCACCTCACTGATGTCCTCTGGTCAAGTCAGCTAAGGTGGGAGTCAGATTAAGACCCTCAGATGAAGAGGTGCCTATAGGCTCTCCCTCTGTACTCACAAGACAGATAGATCTGTCGACTGGTTTCAGCCCTGTTAACTGTAATGTCCCAGTTAACTGGAGACATCCAGATTCCAGACATTGTAATGTCCCAGTTAACTGTAATGCAACTTTTTACACACAGCTCATGCAATGATACCCAGAGATCTGAACATGCATGTTTTCATCTGCCAGCTGATAATCCCGAGATGAAACCTTGCCTTCTCTTCTTTCTTCATCATCATGAGAAGGGTAGACAGAGAAAACTCTATCTTGAGATGCTCTGAATCTGTAAACAAAGAGCTGCATAATATAGATCACTGTTTATTTTCATAGGGAGAGCTGCAACTCTGAGGATGATTCTATGCTCTGGGACTTTTCAAAGCTTCTCTTCTTGGTTTGTAGACCCGATATCTTAACCTAAACTAAGTGTAACTTGTTATTAGCTCTCTGGTGTTTCTCAGCTAGAAAATTGATGAAGTTGCTAAAGAAATGGAAATTGTTGATGGAATCTACTCTTAGAAAAGGTTTCTCCTGTTCTACCAGGTCTAGTCCCATTTACTCAATCTCTTGTTTCTCTTCCTCAGGCCATGCTTATCGCCGGTGTGACCTGAACGGGAGCTGGGAGTTGGTCCCAGGCAACAACCGCACCTGGGCGAACTACAGTGAATGTGCCAAGTTCCTCACCAACGAGACGAGGGAAAGGGTAGGCAATTGCATTTGTGCATGGAGCGTGAAACGTTGGCCTCAGCAAGGGCTAACCTAAGGAGCACTGTCTCATTTAAAACCCTTGATAAGCTCTAGTTTGCGGCCTCCTCTTGGAAACTATGTCCGAGCTTGCCAAAGCCACATCTTTGTTTTGAGGGGGAATTATTTGAATTTGAAATTGTCCTCAAAGCCAGAAAGGGTTCCTCCAGCTGCCATGATCCCATTTGTAAAGAGATCTTGGGGAAACCTAAAGCAGGCTCAGGCACGCTGAGTAGTTGGAGGTTGTTCCATGCCATTGAGACTCCCTCCTCCCCACCAGGCGATAATTTTGCTACCAGGGTGTTACCAATAATTCCAATGTTTACGTGCTTGTCTGTGCTAGGGCGGCGTACAAACACAGAGCTAAAAGATGTGTCAATCAAAATAGTAGCAACCCTGCTTCTGTAGGTGATTAACAGAGAACCTCTTGCTTGAGAGGTATAAGTTAAGGATGGGAGGTTTTATGTGGTCTGTTCATTGGGGATGGGTGGGGACAAAGTCCTTTGCTAAAGCAATTTGACATGTAAGAACAGATCTTGAGCTAATTCTGGTGTAGTCATAATTTGAAACAGGGACACTGGTCCAAAGTCAGAAAAGGGATTCATAGCACATGGAGAGGGTTTGGTATGCTCAT